>JANFCV010000386.1:0-172462 GCA_024500475.1 Phthorimaea operculella | reverse complement strand
TGGATTTCCACGATTGAACCACTCTGCAATATATTAAAATCTGCTGCAACAGTGTCGAAGCGATCTTGTTGGGTGGGTTTCTGGATTTCAACCGGTGTTTGGAAGTGTCTGAAATTCGTGGCTCATGGGAGGTCTGGGTTCTCAAGGATTTTTCGCGCCTGCGAAGCAGTGCGTGTTTTCTTTCTTAGTTCAGGAGGTGGGATCTGACATAGCACAGGAGCCAGTGGCATGGGGTAGAAGTCAATACCGGAGATGCAGCGCATTGCCTTATTCAGTTCCACGTCCACTTTGTTTGTGTGCACGCTGCCCAACCAGACGGGAGCGCAATATTCTGCGGTTGAGTACACCAGTGATAGCAAGTTCGGAGAACGTGACTTTTCGCCCCCAAGAAGTACCAGTTAGCTTCTGGACTATGTTGTTACGCGTCTGAAGTTTGCGTGCCGTGCCAGATAGGTGTTCTTTGAACGTAAGAGAGCGGTCGAGTGTGACGCCAAGGTATTTCTGAGCGAAATTGTGCTTTAATGGAAACCCTCAAGTGATACTTTCAGCTCACGCTTAGCAAGCTGGTTGTGTAGATGGAAACAACTGACCTCAGTTTTACTTGTACTAGGTGTTAGTCGCCAAGTTTTGAAGTACTTTGCCAGTGTGCTCATATCATCGGACAGAGTGCGTTCCAAATTAGGAAAAGCCTTATCTTGGGTGACGAGAGATGTCGTCTGCGTAGATGAATTTTCTGGAGTGTGTTATTGGCAGGTCATGGATGTACAAGTTGAAGAGAGGGGCTAGTACGGATCCTTGAGGGAGCCCATTACTAAGCATCCTAGCATCACTAACCCTGGAGCCCAGGTGGACGTTGAAATGGCGCTGGGACAGCATATTCGATATCAGCTGTACTATTTGCATATTAGACTGCAGATAGCAGTTTGTAGAGTAAGCCTTCTCTCCATACGGTGTCGTAGGCTGCCGTGAGGTCGACAAAACCGCCCCGGATTTGAGCTCTCTGAAAGCCCGCCTCCAAGTGAGTGGTCAGGCAGAACCTGGTCCGCGCAACTCCGGCCACATCTGAAGCCAGCCTGCTCGACTGGGACAACTTTTTCAATAAAGGCGATATGCGTCTCAGGATTACCCTTTCCAACAGCTTTGTAGCAGTTAGTAAGGCTATGGGGCGGTAGCTGGATGGGTCTTCTTCTTTCTCCGGCTTCAGCAGGGCAATAACCTTCGACCGCTTGAACAATTTTGGGAGACAATTTGTTGTTGGATGTCGGAGAAAAGAGAGACAGCCATTTGATGGCGTTGGGTCCAAGCATTTCAGGAACTCATTGTACATTCCGTCCACTCCTGCCGCTTTACCGTTATGAAGGCTCTTAATAGCACAGAGCACCTCCTCGGTGTGAACGGTCCAGCGATTCCAGGGTTCGGCACAAAGTTGGTCTTCAGATGTTTTCTTCTTCTTTATTCTCTTTGTTTCCAATTTGTCCCCTTGCTCGGGACACGGATACTATCCTATTGCAATCTGGTTGGGGGTGGACTGCGTTAGTATTTCAGGAGCAGAGACCTTGCCTGAAAGTTTATTGAGCACTCGCCATGCTTTGCGGCTTGAGCGTTTGAAATCCATCGAGTCGACCGTTTCTTGCCATTTGTTCGCGCGGTTTGCGTCTAGCGTTTGTAATAGTTCAGCACCGATCGAGCATTCTCCAGTCTTCTGGTACTCTTGTACAGGTTTTCGCTTTCTGGCTCCAGCCTGGGATGTACTCCTTCCTGAAGCCTCTGCATACGTGTGATTTTGCTGAAGATAAAACCAGTCCCAAGAATCTGTGGTAGTTACTCGATTTGGTGGAATAAAGCGAACGCCCGCGTCGACCTTGGCAGAGAACTGTGCCAATCAGCGCGGTTAAAGTTCCAGCGGGGATAGCATGCTATTGACGAGGTATCTTCAGACCCACCTCCAGGAGCACCGGCCTGTGTTGGCTGTTAGGAAGTTTTAAGAACAGCCTGATTGGCGGGTAGGGGTTTCTGCATTGTCCATGGTGACGAAGGTTAAATCTGGGTTGTAATCCTTCCTCCAGCGCGCTGGAGTGAAACGTGCCTCTATCTTTGGCGTCAAACACTATGCAGGTAAAGTGTCTCGGCCCATTGAGCCAGGGCAAGTCCGTTCGTATCATCCGAGGCGTAGCGCCACAATGTATGGTGGCTGTTGAAATCACCGGTATAGATACATGGATGTGCTAGGGCAGGAGGTCCGCCGTTTGCCCAAGTAGCAAGCGGTGGTTTATATACATTGACTATCTTAAGTCACCAACTTGGACGACGATGATGAAATTGTTGGATGTGTCGTCAGAAGAAATAACGGTCGTTTGCTCCAGGCCTGATCTACTGTATGTGGCAATACTGTATTTAGGGTGGTTCAGCGCCTTTAGGAGGGGGAACCCGGATTTGGCCTCGGTTATTTGCGTCCTGATCATCCTTGGTGTGTGTTTCTGTATGTTCAGGATGTCGATCTTATGTTCTATGAGAAGTTTGGACATGTAATCGCATTTTGATTTGCTAATACCTTCCACATTGATCTGACATATTCGGACTGATGGTCCGAGGTCTCTCGTCGGAGGGCTCTGAAAGAGCCTTGTTTGCATTTCCGAACATTGCGAGTAAGAACCGTGAGTTGCCGCGAGGCTAAAGCAGTGCGGCAGCCAGAAGTTGATCGCTCTAGCACCAACCGGGGACACGTGCAGGGTAGCTAGGGTATTTTTCCTGCGGACGCGAGCAATCATCGCCCCAGCGGACGCGAGCAATCATCGCCCCCATCGCACTTTGCGTCACGCATCGCTACGGCCGCCTGAAGGCACCACTGCACGCAGCACGCTGGGACTCGGCCAGGGCCAGGGCAGATCTAGCAGCCAACTTTCTGCAGCAGCTGGGGTTGGAGACAGGTAAGCAGCGTCTGGCTTCATACTGTAGTCTCACAAGAAGATCGGTGCTTTATTTGCGTCAGGAGCTACGGGCGCACTTTGCGTCACGCATCGCTACGGCCGCCTGAAGGCACCACTGCACGCTGCACGCTGGGACTCAGCCAGGGCCAGGGCAGATCTGGCAGCAAATTTCTGCAGCAGCAGGGGTTAGAAACTGCACTTCTAGGTAAGTTGCGATTTAAAAGCAAGGTTCATGCGTCGTTATGGCATCGAAGGCTGGCAGATAATAGGTTGGTAGCTGAAATTTAAAAATGCCTATTTGCACAAATAAATACTAGTATAATTTATTTTAAGCGATGGGTCCTTTTCTTAAATATTCGTGAGACACAATTACCCTCATTAGCTAAACTTCTACTTTAAAACAAATGTTTTTCTACATCAAACAAAATGTTAATTAAATAACTCAGAAATAAAAGCTCCACCGTTTTATGTAATTGAGCGCTGTGGAATTATAATGAAACGTCCCTCTCACCCCTCTGTAATTTCAGTCTTACATATCAGAGCTTTTTCCTCCTAAACGACGAAGCCCGAATGTTGCTTCTCTCGTCGAGGAAAACTTGTTATTTCGTATGATGCGTCAGCGTATACAAATGGAAACATTTACGGGCTCATGATTACATTCATTCTCCACGCAATTCAGCATTACTTTAAAGACATACTACATACGTACATCACGGCTATATCCCTTGCGGGTAGGCAGAACGTAAGCGGATGTAAAATACGGTCATTTATCTTCACCACGTCTGACAATATTTAGAGTCACTCAGAAGACTGTGTATCACTATAGTGCGGTGACAGGATGTCAGCCTGTCGCTTGAAATTGCGATACTTGAACTCTTATCTTAATCGCTTCTCAGGACACCTACAGGAAAGATATGGGGTGATGCTATTCTAAACCGGCACACACGGCAATTTAAAGACATTCTCCTTTGTACATTTCAGAGACACTTATGGCAGTTTCGCAAGGTCTGGTGATGGCTTGGGACCATCTGAACGAGCAGTGGGGGCGCGGGCAGTGGTCTTCAGAGCTGATGGTGTAGTCAACAGTGCAGTAGCTTGGGAAAGATATGGCACTGCTGATCCGCTTCCTGTAAAGGCACCACAGATAGACAAACCGCCTGATCCTGAATATCCTTGGTAAGTGGAAAATAGGTACCTAAATAGTTAAATACAGTCAAGCTACGTCCGGTCCGAGTCTAACCTAACTATTTAACTAATCTATCGACAGTCTGAGTGTTCAACCGTTAGACACTGAACTGCCAATGTACCTAAAGGCCTATATTCACTTTGATTAGTGTTTAGTCACTCCAAATTCTTGATAGTCCATAGTCCAGCCTGAGCTAGACATGAGCTAGACTAAATGAGTAGGAAGCTTTTGCGACGCAGAT
Organism: Phthorimaea operculella; assembly: GCA_024500475.1. Taxonomy (NCBI): domain Eukaryota; kingdom Metazoa; phylum Arthropoda; class Insecta; order Lepidoptera; family Gelechiidae; genus Phthorimaea; species Phthorimaea operculella. The sequence goes on along the minus strand of JANFCV010000386.1, from coordinate 168,108 downwards.
TAATGTCAAGTCAAGCGCTTAAAATATCTTAACGTTGAAAATAAATGACTTTCACGCTAAGAAGACGTTATCTTTCCGGTGTGAGAGGAAAATAATAAAAGCTCGGATGATTAATAAATGCTACTTATTACAAAGCTTAAGCCACAATAAAATGAACGATAGAGGTTGGCTCTCTTTTTCTCCTTGATAACTATGTTCTTGCAAAATTTTCCTCCGCAGGCAGGATTTGAGTGATTTGACTGTGACTTTCTGACAGTTTCGGAATCTGTACTGCCGACGCTCTAACAACTGGGCTACCGCGGCTCAATCTTAGCCTGCGATTGAGCAAGAGTATCTTGCCACTAGCGTGGCAGGACTCTATATACCTGGATAGTTTTTGCAACTAATTGGGTCTCCTTCTATCGCGTGGGACACAGAGTCGAGCGACCTGATGAACCCTGATGTCAGAGTTTTTCAATCGCATCATACTTACTAAGTAGGTATAAGCTCTTGAAAATTTACCTATTCTTTTGTGGATTTCAGGTACGTGTCAGCGCACGAAAGTGAAACGCTCCGTTCTCCAAAGTTTATGCCATCTCCTCCTGGGGCGACCATGGCGGGGTGGTGGACATATCCGTACTACAGTTGTGAAGCGAAACGATGGTTACTTTCGTACACGGTGCCAGTGCCCAGCATTCGCAGGTGAGGATACCTTTACCAACCTTATGTCGTCCTGGTAAGACGTTCCCGATAGTAGATAAAGATTTGTATTATCAGCAAAGATCACTTCTTCTCCTGGTTATCTAAATTCGACACAAGTCCTTGACTCATACCCGCAACTTCCTTCGAGAACCTAAAGCTCAGACCGTTGGAAGCAGATTTCTGTGGTCATAACTTGAAACTATTATGCCAATAAACCTCGCGACCGCAGCCTAAGAACTTTGACCTAGGTTTACTACTTTCAACAAGTACACGAGTGTAACAGTTTCATTATACGCAAAGTTCCATCCCAGCTCATTCAGGCGAATGGGATCGTAAAGACAACGAACGAGCACCACGGAGTGCTAATGGACTGTGCTGATATTGTACAATTCCATGAGGAAGGAGGTTTTCTTGAAATGCGTCATACACACTAGTAAACTTTACCTACTTTAGAATTCATGATGAGTCTGACTATGATGGTAGGTAGGTACAACGACGACGACGATGTTATGTTATGAACCTTCTGACTTCACGATGTATTTCTATTATACCTATACTATGGACACAAAGTAAGTATTGGCTAGCGCAATAGATGCTAATTAACCAAACCATAATCACGCAAGCCCCTTCTGCCATATCTGTCAAAGAATAACTAGGTACCTAATAGAAAATTTTTTTCTGCCTTTTCTACCTAATTTCAAGTGTATGATCATCCTGAAATATGAACCTCCTCATTGCACATACTAGGGTCACTGGTCACTGTAAAAGCAACAGTGAGGCACATAATTTCATTCAGGGTGGTCATGACATGATCTCGTACGCACAATACTTCCTAATAGATAAAAAAATAGGTAATACTTTGATAGATACCGTTGTTGATGCCCCAATTATCTTATTTTTCAGCCTGAAAGGTGTAGTTTCACTGGACATAGACATATCTAGCTTAGAAATTAATCAGTGCGAACCGGGAAGCTCGGAAGAGAGCGACAATCAGATATACTCGTTCCACGGCACCCACAAGTGCCCTAATGAGACCACTTACGTAAGTCACTTTGATATTCCCTGCCTGCTGTAAGCCGCTTTCAGTCCTCATTCCCGTGGTACAGCATATGTACCAGTGATTTTGAATCTTACTACCTCAACTTAAAGTTCAAAACCTATGAAAAAACAGAACAATAGCTGGTATTTAGGGTTGTTGACTGTTCGCATTACTGACCTCTTTGCGCTAATTTTGTAGACAGCGTTTATTTGGTGCTTTTATGGTAAACTGGCTGTTTTCCTGCAATGTAAACTTTTCTTTTCAGTGTGAATATAAACCAAATAGGAAATGAATGTGGACACGCTGGCTGGGCTCGAGGCTCTATATTTGCCGATGTCGACCAGGATTTTACTCCTTGCACCATCCTGAAGGATATAATGGGTCTTTAGTTGAAGGTACGAACAATTTATTATTTACTTAGATACGTTGCTGTTTATTTTTATTTAGTCCATTCGTATATAGATGAACATACGTAAAAATATGTGGCGGTATGGATCTTGACTATGCAGCCTGTCCGTAAAGCGTAAACTAAAAAAACAAATGTCAATCTTTTGTTTTCGTTTCGTTTCTATTTTGTTTTGATTCATTTCCATTTTCGTAAGTGAAAAAACAGTTGAATAACCACAATATTTTGCTGTTTTCTGCAGTGGCGTACCAAGAATACGAGGAGAATAACTTAGAGAACTGGAGCGAGCCGTATGAGTGCCTGAAATGCCAGCCGGCTGCGAAACATGCCGCGGCCCGGAGCCATGCCTCGCCACCTACAACTGGCCTTCCGGTAAGATTTCTTTCTATGTTTCTATAGTAGGTAATTGAGCAACAGCATGTACCATATTATATAGGGGTTATATATATATGGTCCTTGGCAACAGGCATGTATTTGGGCTGAAAAACCCTTTGAAAATATTGAAAAAATTATATGGCATTGTATTTCATCGCGCTAATAAAATAAAGAATTAGGAGTAAATGCACATATGATTACACATGATTATGAGTTATTTATGAGTTGTTTTACAACTTGTTGATTTGTAGATAGAGTCAGAAGACCCGGTTGGAGTGCACTTAGGCAGCTACCATACATAAAAAAAAATTAAGTGTTAAGTGCTGTGGCCAGCCCCCCTAAGTACACCTCAACCGTATGCCTGGGTTTGAAAATGTTGTATCTCTCATTCCAGGATATCTCTCCTGGTGATATCGCTGAGCTGTGCCGTGATGACTATGGTCCTGGTGATCTACACGCGGCACCACAGGAGAGTGAAGGTGTTCCGTGTTGCCAGCCCTGTATTCCTCTCCATCACACTGCTCGGCTGTGCCATCATGTACTTGGAAGTAAGATTGCCACTATTCTTACTATGCATGTGTTGAACGCATGTACCTATCGTTTGCCACAGTACAGCATAGTTATCAGTAAATGTGTGACCTCAACTTCATATGAAAAAAATTGCTGGACATGCATTCAAACACTCGTCTAACTTTTTTGTGATAATTTTATTATATTTGATCAATTTCCAGTATGGAAGCAATGTCGGAAAATAAGCAAAAATTGTCTTGTATGATTCATTCACAAATATTATTTTGAATATTTTGGCTTCTGAAAATTTTTTGAACGGGTACAAAATTTAAATTTGTTTCGCATGACAATATACAAGATGCAGTCTATTAAATTAATACTCGCAGTTAGTGCCTTTCCAGACACAACTCATAAACCCCCATGCTAGTTTATTAGTGTTTATCATAAAGTCAATGAACATAATTCTTTCCAGATGGCAGCCATATTCCCGGTGCTAGACAGATATTCATGCATCGCAACCAAGTGGACGCGGCACATGGGGTTCTGCGTCACATACACCGCTCTGCTTATGAAGACTTGGAGGTAAGTATCACCAAGTTCTAGTCAGTATTATATAAGTAAACAATAGGCAGCCACACTCCTGGTGCTAGACAGATACTCGTGCATCGCGACCAAGTGGACGCGACACATGGGGTTCTGCGTCACATACACCGCTCTGCTTATGAAGACTTGGAGGTAGGTCTCTACAAGTCCCAGTCAGTTTTATATTTAGTACATAGTCTTACTCCTGGTGATAGACAGATACTCATGCATTGCGACCAAGTGGACGCGGCACATGAGGTTCTGCGTCACATACACCGCTCTGCTTATGAAGACTTGGAGGTAATATTTGCCTCAAAAATTAAAAAAATTGCATATCAATATCGAAGTCAAAGAGTTTTGTGCAAATCCCATCTGAGATATACCTACCATCGCTGCACTTATTTCTGCCAAAAGTTATAAATGATTGAACTTCTATGTTTCAATTTGAAACCACAGACTATCATCTACACACATTTCAGTATGAAAAGGTGATTGTAAATACCTGTAAATACCTAGGTAAATATCTAAGTACCTAGGTAATCTAAATCTAAAACTAAAAATAAAATATCTAATCCATAATCATCCTATATTGACAGCATTTTACCTACCAATAAAATGCTTATTAAACTACTTACCTGCTATAACCATACTTAACATGAGAGAAGCAACTCATCTACACCTACAGCTACGGTCGCACCTATCTGTCCTTGCTCGTGATTGGCTGCTCCACCTCCCGCCCTTACTCCGACAGGCAGGGCGGGGCGAGTCGGCCGCTTGGCTTCATTGCGTCTCACACTAGTATTCTAATTAGAATATTATAATTATTTTGTAGAAAATATTTTCAATTTTTACTAAATATCCCAGGCAGAATTAAATGTATGGCTATAGGAGGTAGGTAGTTTAATAAGCAATTTATTGGTAGGTAAAATGCTGTCATTAAACAACTGTACCGTGTTATAACCATACTTAACATGAGACATGTTTCCTATCGCCTGGAGGAGTGGGAGCTATCGCCAATGTGATTGATTAACTATAAAAATTCAAATATTGTTAAATATTTTATAATATATAATCTGTTGAATTCAATGATATTGAACCACTATATTAATGAATTAAACAATCCTCTAAGGATATATAAAATGCAAAATTCCGTCATACCAGAAGCTCACTCTTAAATGACGATTAATAAGCGTAAATTATTAAAATATTATAAATGTCATTACAAATCTCATTTACTGTATTATGGCAATCTAGTCAAGCATATTAAAATAATGATAAATACTAGAGTATTTAATACATGACATAATGCCTTTCCAAAATTTTCCTCGTATCTGAAATTAAATGCACAAATTACAGACTTACATTACCTAATCCGTTGTGAATAAATAGTGAATACACGGAAACACAATTGCAGTTTTTTGAACCAATCAACAAAAATATAATAGGTACCATTTTCTTAAAACCCAATAATAAAGAAAAGAGGAAGGTAACTACCGTTAGCTAGCGGTAGGATACGCAAAATAGGTAATATTTATATAATCTTCCATTCTAACTACCTATCTACTAAGATAGTAAGTAAATCAGCAACCGTTGCACACAGAAAAACAAAGCTGATACATTTCAATTGTGCTTGATTGCTCAAGCTGTAGGTAATGTAATAGGGTAGCCTGAATCCCTTAATAAAAGGTCAACGGTAAATCTAAAGGTATGTATTGTCCTAACTAGGCAGTGGCAGATAGAAAACCTGGCCATCAAATACCTTAATTCAAATGAAATAAACTTTCTTAATCCTACTAATATTATAAAGGCGGATGTTTGTGTGTGTGTTTGTTACGACATCACGCAAAAACGGCTGATTAGATTGACATGAAACTTTGCAGAAATATAAAGGGCATCTGGAATAACACATAGGCTACTTTTTACCCCAGGAAAATGTCTCATTTCTACGGAATCACGCATATTCCAAAATTTTTGACGTAGGTGGCGTGACTGAGCCGATTCGCGTCTTTGTGGGGAAGCATATCCGTTAATTCAACAGTCATCTTAAAGTCATGGTAGCTGCGGCAATAGTGCGCTTGCCTACCAAACAAGGTGACTCGCGTTCGAATCCAGATAGTATTCTCCTTATTTTTGTTTTATTTTTCGAACTTTTATTTAATTTAAGTTTTGTCTTCCTGTCCTTATCCCAATTGCTTGTCGGCGCAACACGTTTTGCTAAACACAAAATCGTGCCAATGGATTCGGCTTAATTTTACGACCGGCCGCCTAACAGACGTCAACCCTCATTGGGAATGCTTTTGTGGTGAATTAACCGCCACCATACGGTTGGCCTGGCTGTTTGGGCCTCTTACGACTCCCACGGGAAGAGAGGGGGTGGTGCTATTCTACTCTGCCGGCACCACACGGCGTTAAGTTTTGTCTTACGATATTGGAAAATCTTACACACTGGTCTTGCTATACTTCCTACGTGTGTGTTTGTTACGACTTCACGCAAAACGGCTGATTAGATTGACATGAAACTTTGCAGAAATATAAAGGGCATCTGGAATAGCATATACTTTTACCACGGAATAATGTCTCATTCCACGGATCACGCATTTTCCAATATTTATGAAAAGGTGGTCTGACTGAGCCGATTCTCGTTTGAGAAACAGCGTCATCTCTGGCGAGTAAGTAAGGCAAAATTGATGTATATCCCACAACACATGTACGTACAAAAATTACTTGCCAATGAAAATGTTTTAACAAGATTTTGAATCCCACAAATTCTACTTCCTACTAATCCTATCCTATCCTATTCTACTATATAATATTATAAAGGCGGATGTTTGTGTGTGTGTTTGTTACGACATCACGCTAAAACGGCTGATTAGATTGACATGAAATTTTGCACAAATATAGAAGACTATCTGGAATAACACATAGGCTACTTTTTACCTCGGGAAAATGTCTTATTCTACGGGATCACGCATATTCCGATATTTTTGCAAAGGTGGCGTGACTGAGCCGATTCGCGTTTTAAACGTTTTCGCCGAAAACTAACAGCGACATCTCTTGGCGAGTAATGCTTTCTTCCCGCGTAATAATAGGTTGCAGCGGGTGAAACCGCTGACGGGCAGCTAGTATAATAATAATTATGAAATCATATCATCGTATGACTTCCTAATACGTATGGGCTTGCCATATTATGTGGTTAGCAAATAATTATCAAAACTAACCTTGTTTAGTCTATCGGAGTAACGGTCAAGCTTCATAAAAACACAATCACTCTGGCTGTCACAGAAACTTCATTGTATGAATCTATTGGTATAATCTTGTAAGTACAAATAAAGAGGTGAATACCTCTGACCGTCCCTTGAAAAGCCCAAGTAATCGTTAAAATTGATTAAAAGCGCATGAACTTGTCTGTATAACGTACATATGTTACCGGCCAAACCCGATTTTAGGATAAACTAGTTTTTCCTAGGCCAAAGTAGTTTATCCTACATGCGGTTGGATAAACCGGTATAGACTAGGCTAAACCAGTCCGTCCGATGGTCGATAGGAGAAACTAGTTAATCCTAGGCTAAACTAGTTCAGCCTAAAATTAATAAGTACACTTCAGGATAAACTGGTTTGGCTGAGTTAAAAATGGTTAAGGCTACAGTGACGTAGCTCTAGAGGGTAAAGGGTAACGTCAGACATCCTGGAGACATCGGACACCCTGAAGACTCGAACTCCCCAGAGGGTAGGGTGTAGCATTGGACACCCTGAAGGCTCGGACGCCCTGGAAGGACGCCCTACAGCGAGACACTAGGTACAACCTGGAGGCATCAAACACCTTTAAGGATCGAACGCACTGGAGAGTGCGGAGTAGCGTCGGACACCCTAAAAGCTCGTACGCTGCCTGCCGTGGGCTGGGCTAGCCACAGACCAGCGACACCTGTGATGTGACAGCTCTTGAGAGCTATGGCCGACAGCGAACTTGCACTTCAGGGTGTCCAATGCTACCCCGCACCCTCCAGGGCAATCGAGCCTCAAAGGTGTTTGGCGCCTCCAGGGTGTGCGAGTGTACAATTTACGCTGAATCTAGAGTCCGAGCCTTCATCATGTACGATGCTACACCCCACCCTCTAGGGTGATCGAGCCTCCAGGGTGTCTCATATCTCCAGGTTGTCCGACGTTACCCTCTACCCTCTAGAGCTTCGTCAATGTAGCCTGAATAATTTTTAACTAAGGCAAACCAGTTTATCCTGAAGCGTATTTATTCACTTTAGGCTCAACTAGTTCAGCCTAGGATTAACTAGTTTCTCCTATCGGCCATCGGACGGACCGGTTTTTTAGTCATACCGGTTTATCAACCGCATGTAGGATAAACTACTTTGGCCTAGGAAAATTTAGTTTATCCTAAAATCGGGTTTGGCCGGTAACACATATAAGATAGCCCACTTACCGAGGAAAACAAAAATGTAAGTATCTGCCTGTAGAACGACGTTAACGTCTATTAGGTAGTCAGCACAAACAACCCATTTTAAATCTCTTAATTGGTAATAGATATCCGACTCAATGTGCACCTGTGTACGCATGTGCAACAGTCACCGTTAGTTCACAATGTCTGTACGATTATAAACTACCATCGTACCTTCGTGGGCGGTCGAAATAACATTTCCGCTATCTGTTTTGCAAAATAATATAATTGATAGATATATAACCTAAAAGTTAGGTACTTTCACGAATGCCTGACATTCAGAGCAAATAAGTATATTGGAACAAACGGTATCATCTTTTGAGTTACGTACGTCTAAAAATAGACAGATTTATTCACCACTTAACGTTTCAAAACACCTTATGTACCTACGGCAGTCAGGAGTCTTTCACTCGCGACTTAAAACATGTCAATTTGCGAAAGTACCCTCTATTTGACATCATTAGTTTTGAAACGTGTTGTAGTGTTGTTTATTCCATAAAAGTACCCGCATAGACTGTAGGTAGTTTTGTTTATTTTCGCATAAGCTTTCATTCATAATTAATAGAGTAGGTAGCGAGATGACCACACATGAGGAAAATAAAAACTCATACCGATCGAGACGGTATTAAGTAAAATGATTATTTTGATATCGTTTTACAACTTTTTATCTCTAGTGCAGATGGTTAGAAACATTACGTAATAAGCATGTCATTCATATCATAACACTTTGAGTAGGTACCTACCTATGGTAGTAAGTATAAAAACATCCTAGATACATACATAAACGTATATATCACGCCTAAACCTTTACGGGGTAGGCAAACTTTCTAAAGTAACATTACTTATGTCATGTCCAAGGTCATGGCAACCGAGGTAGGTACTCAAGTATACCTACCTTATGTTATGATATGACATGTAGACATTAGGTACTAGTTTTCAGTAGCTAGACTAGTTAAGACAATTTACCACCAGTTTTGATGTTTCATAGCTTGTGAATCTACAACAGAATGTAGCTATAGCAACATGATGGATTAAGTAAATTACCTATGTTTAGTTTTCGTATAAAATGGGCGCGCGGTGCTGGCAACACTGTCCTGTCATTCACGTCCTCTGCCGTCGCTCGCTTGGTTGATGCGAATTTCACCCGCGCGTCCAGTGTCCTTTGGTTCGCGTATTGTACAGTAAAACGTGTTGCTGTCGCGAGCAGTGGTGCGGAGAAATCTTTGTTACTGTGTGTTAAACATTATTTGATGTCGAACTATGAACAATAGTACTCAAGTGCTTGTGAAACTTGTTGGACGGAGTACCACGCGAGCTGGTGCCCGTACAGTAAGTCTAGTACCTAAGTCCCAATCCAAAAGTCTTCCTCAAACCTGATACCTATTTTTCCTGTCAAAACTAGACTTACAAGGAAACGACGGCGTCATCGTTCGCTCGGTAAGCAATTGTTGCTGGGCCCTGTTTAAGTAGATTTTGGACACAAGAATTTCTCGGCCGGAAACTTTCCGGAACAAAATTCTCTCATTAAATTTATTTTATTTAGCTATAGTAAAGAGCACTACGAATCGTAGTCAAATGTTGTTCGAGGCTGATCGACCATTTAGTTTTAGATTTTAAGATAACTTTAATTTGCTTCCACTGCGCTAAGATCAGCTTCGGAATCAAACATTTTTGGTAGCAGAGCGTGGTTGCTTTATTGCAACATAGTTAGCCGTAATTTAGTATTAAGCGTGTTTTTATATTACCCACATATTTTATTATTTTTGGAAAATATTGTTTCGGTTTTTGTGACTGTATTGTTTGCCTAGTGAACGGTACCTTATCGGTAAGGTCTAGGCCAGTCAACTAACATTTGTTTTGTGGTATTTGTTTATTGTTTTTCGTTTTATTAAGTCGAGTGTGTAAAAGTTGGTACCATGGCTCCTCGATCGCCAGGTATAAGGCTGCTATAAAGACAGGATTAAGGTGGTTTACTACCACAGCGGCAATGATCGGCCGCGAGGACCGGGAGGACGCGCTCTTGAAAAGTGCACTACAGGTAGATGAACGGGTTCGGTTTGTGTCGGATCACCTCACAGAGTGCCTCATTCTCCTTGAGGAGACTCTAACCCTGAAGATCAGGAGCTGGTCGAGGCCGATGTAAGCCAGTGCTTGGAGCTGGCACAGGCATTGAGCAGGCAGCTGCGACATAACTAGGCGACGTGACGGAAAGGAGAGCCATTCCGTGGTAAAGTGGGACAAGGATTACAGGTGCCTCTTCCGCCTGTTACGGTTCCAGTCTTTGCAGGCGATTACGCCGACTGGCCGGCGTTTGAGGACCTGTATAGCAGTGTGGTCCACACACGGACGGACATAACGCCGGCGTACAAGATGGCTCAGCTGATGTCCAGGCTACATGGAGAGCCTCATGAATTGCTGACGCATTTGGCTGTCTCGGATAGCAATTATGAGGTGGCGTGGAAGATCCTTACCGACCGGTATCGGAACAAGCGCCTGATTGTAGACAGGCTGTTAGACCAGTGGCTGTCAATACCAACCATAACGCGAGGTACGGACCTCCGCGAGAAAATCTTCCACCCAGTCAGTGTCGCGGTCAGCGCACTAGAGCGACAGGGTTTGCCAGTGGCGGGCTACGGTTATATCTTGGTCCACACAGTGCTTCGCCGCCTGCCGAGCGAAATGGTCGCTCGATTCGAGCAGCTCCATGGGGGGTACAACACCGCATTGGAATCAGGGTGTGCCTACTGCAGGAGACAGGCCACGGGGTGGCAGCGTGTCAGGAGTTTGCTGCGCAGCGGGTTCAGAGGAGACGGGGTGTGGCACAGCAGAGGCGTTGGTGTTTTCGGTGCCTGGGGCCGCATCAGGTGCGAGTGCCCTTCAAGCACCAACTGTAGGTACTGCCAGGGTGCACACCATCCGCTGCTTTGCATGAATCGCTCCGGAGGCGCCGGGGGCAGCGCTGGATCGGATCAGCGAAGGGAGCCTGCCCACCAAGGGAGGGAGCAACGCTCCCCACCCCCTCCAAGGAGGAGCCCACCTCCGCATCGGTCACAGGGACAGGCAGGGGGACGTCAACAGACGGAGCCCACTTACCAAGGACGTGGGGACGATCCCCACCACGGCAGCAGGTGCCGGATTGGGAGGAGCGGCACAGGAACGTGGCCAAGGACACCCATCCCAGGTACGGGATCCAACGGGCGGGTGTCAGGAGCACTAGGCAGCCACCAGGGTACATGCAGTATTCTGCGGGCTTGAGCCACCTGGTTGGGTCTCAAGACCCACGCATGCCTCCGCCTATGCCTGAGTACCCGCGGCTACAGGCGCAACCTCGGTACGGACGTTTGCCGTCGGGGTACTATAGAACTCCAGCCATGGCCTTTATGGGCAGACCTCCCTACCAGCAGGAGTGGGACCCATACACAGGTTTGGGTAGTGAGGATACCCCGCGGGACGCGCCTCACCGCGTTTAGATTCCCGCTAGGTAATCGCCGCCTACTCATCAGCTTCGGCTCCCCGTCCAATCACGGTACTTTTGCCAACGGCTAAGATTTGGGTATGGGGATACGGTGGCCGGACCATTCAAGTAAGAGCCCTACTGGATACAGGGGCTCAGGGATGTATTGTATCGAGTAAGCTGGTGAGTAGGCTAGGCCTAAATGTACGGCCAAGTGAGGATGAAGCTGTAGGCATCAGGGGCCTAAATGTGCCTGACATTCGGGGTCAGACGAACTTTGAGTTCACATTAGGTAGCACATGTACAGGGTCAGCTATCAAGTCTCAGCCGTGGTGCTGGATGAAGTGGTTGGGAAACTCCCTCAGGTTAGGTTACCACCAACGGTAAGAGGGTTAACCACAGGGTTGGAGTTAGCTGATCCTGATTTTGATACTCCTGGTACGGTGGACGTACTTCTCGGGTCAGACGTCCTCGGAGATTATGGTGCGGTAGGAAGAAGGTACTCCAGGAAACTGGTTTGGTGGCCGTAGATACCACAGGGGTATGTTGTTTTCGGCCCAGTTTGGAGACCTCAGGACCTACCAGAAGGGATCCGGTCCTCTATGGTAGTGTGCTGTCAGAGGTGCTGCAGAGGTTTTGGGAGTCTGAAGAGCCGCCCACGGCGGACAGACGGAAGCCAGAGGATGACGAGTGCGAGTTGTTCTATCAATACAACACTGCGAGATGCCCGTCAGGCAGATTCGTGACCAGGCTACCTTTTCTCCCAAACCGCCCCGCTTTAGGTAGTTCGCGACAGCTCGCGGAACGGAGACTACTCGGAATGGAGCGGAAGATGAGGCGAGACCCAGCACTTCGGCAGAAGTATATAAATTCATGCGGGAATATATTCAATTGGGCCACATGTCGGTGTCCAGCCTGGATTGGAGGTGTGTCGAGCATTATTTCATTCCACACCTGGCTGTCTTGAAGTCACCTGAGGCGAAAATACGGGTGGTGTTTGACGGTTCTGCTCCTACCTCGAATGGTGTGTCTGTGAACCAATGTTTGCACGCGGGTCCTAAATTGAACCGGGACATTGTGGACATTCTCACAGACTTTCGTTTACACCAGGTAGCGTTCGTCGCAGACGTCAAAATGATGTTTCGCCAAACCATGATACATCCGGATGACCGTCGGTATCAGCTGATTTTGTGGCGTGAGAGCCCAGATGAGCCGATGGTCACATACGAACTTAACACGGTGACGTATGGACTTAAGCCAAGTCCGTATTTGGCAGTACGTACGCTGCGAGAGTTGGCCGCACAGGAAAGGGTAAGATATCCTCGAGCCGCAGCAGTACTGGATCGCGACGTCTACGTGGACGATATCTGCACGGGTGCTGATAGCGTGGAGCAGGCGCTAATTCTACGAGACGAGTTGATCGCGATCATGGGTTCAGGAGGTTACGAGTTGCGGAAATGGTTGTCCAGTTGCCCAGAGCTCCTGGCCGGTTTGCCAGGCGAGTTCCATCAGGACCCGCACCTCTTTGAGAACCCGGACAATCCAAACACGTTGGGCATCCTCGGGTGCAATATAGGCCAACGCATGACGTATTCACGTACAAGATCGAGCCCGACCCTTGGAGAAAACTTGGACTAAGCGGTCGGTACTGTCGACAATCGCTAGAACGTTCGATCCTAACGGATGGATCGCCCCGGTTACGTTCATGGCGAAGTGCTGTTTACAAAGGTTGTGGCTAGCCAACTTAGGATGGGACGACCAACTCTCCGGAGAGTTGTTGAAGGATTGGCTCAAGTTTGTGACCACCTTACCAGGGATTGTGCACATCGCGATACCCCGCAAGTTAGTCCCATCGGTGGGATGTAAGGCTACCCTACATGGGTTTTGTGACGCCTCGGAGCGAGGGTACGCGGCAGCTGTATACCTTCGGACAGCAAGTTCAACGGGAACTGTGCACGTGCGTCTGGTTATGGCCAAAAGTAAGGTGGCACCAGTCAGAACTAGATGGACCATCCCCAAATTGGAATTGGCAGGGGCAGCTCTTCTAGCGCGCTTGCTAAATCATGTAACCTGCAATCTGCGTGGTACCATCAACTTGGATGAAACGGTGTACGCGTGGACTGACAGTCGGATAGTTCTGTGCTGGTTGCAGACGTCGGTACATACACTTGAGGTTTTCGTGGCAAATCGGGTGTCACAGATTACGGGGTCGGAAACTCCGTTAGTGTGGAGGCACGTACCGGGAGAATGGAACCCAGCGGACTGCGCTTCGCGCGGGTGCAGGGCACCTGATTTGGTGAGTCACCCACTGTGGTGGGGACCTCAATGGCTGACTGAGTCGCCGCAGGAATGGCCATTCAACGAGTGCAGGGCGCCGCTTGGGCCACCTGATCGAGGTTTGCGAGTGAACGTGGGGCAACTCGTACCGAAGCCTAACCCAGCTTTCTTGCTGGAACGGTATAGCTCCTCGACAAACTTCTTGGGGTGACAGGTTGGATCAAACGGTTCGTGAACAACTGCAGGAAGCCTCAAGCAGAACGGAACTTTACACCTGTCCTCTCGCCTGCGGAACGGAATGCGGCTCTATGCTCATTAGTTAGAGTCGTCCAGGCGGAACATTTTGAAGAGGAGGTCAGGCTGCTCAGGGATGGACGTGGAAAGCTGAAGGGAGGAATTGTGCGCCTCAACCCATTCCTGGATGAGCAAGGTATGCTCAGGGTTGGAGGCAGACTTCGGAACGCTAGCCTGCCCTTCTCGGCTCGGCATCCACTGTTACTTCCACAAAGGGGACCCTTAGTTGAGCTCTTAGTCAGGGATCGTCATGAGAAAAACTCGCACGCGGGCTGTAATGCGCTATTGGCCATCCTACAGCGCGAGTTCTGGATCTTATCGGGACGACGAACGGTACGTAGCGTTGTGTTTAGGTGCTTGCCTTGTTACCGCTTGAAGGCAGCCACAATGCAGCCACAGATGGGAGATCTCCCACCGGACCGGGTGACGGAGGCCTGGACGTTTGCAGGTGTGGGAACGGATTTCGCAGGCCCTTTCATGGTGAAGGCATCACGCCTGCGGAACGCAAAGTCTATCAAGGCGTACTTGTGCGTGTTCGTGTGCCTAGCCACCAAGGCCGTCCACTTGGAGCTCGTGGCCGACCTTTCTACGGAGGCCTTTTGGCAGCGCTGGAGAGATTTACGTCGCGACGAGGGCGACCAGCGCTGATCAGGTCGGATTGTGGTACCAACTTTAAGGGTGCTGATCGGTGTATGAAGGAAATTGTAACGTTCTTAAGGGAGAACGAAGAAGCCATCAGCACGGGCCTCTCCCGTCAGGGCATTACTTGGGTGTTCGATCCACCAGCGTGCCCTCACTGGGGTGGTATTTTTGAAGCGGTTGTAAAGTCCGCTAAGACGCATTTGTTGCGCGTTGTAGGGTTAACAATTTTGACTTTCGAGGAGCTGGCGACCGTGTTTTGTAAAATTGAGGCTGTACTCAATTCGCGTCCTTTGTGTCCGCTCAGCTCAGACCCAAATGATTTAGAGGCCCTGACGCCAGGGCATTTCTTAATTGGCCGCCCACTTAACGCCTTGCCGGAATATCCCTATACGGAGGTGAATAGCAATCGTTTGTCGCGTTATCAGTTGTTGCAGCAAATGACTCAAAACTTTTGGAAGCGTTGGTCGCTTGAGTACTTGCACATTCTGCAGCAACGCCTTAAGTGGACGGACAGGACTGAACCCCCCTGCATTGGGGATCTCGTTCTGGTTAAGGATGTCAACCTACCGCCACTGCGTTGGCGCCGGGGGCGCATTCTCAACCTGTTTCGGGTAGTGATGGCACTCCTCGAGTTGCAGAAGTTCAGGTGGGGATTCAGTCCTTAAGCGAGCAGTAGCTACATTATCACGCCTGCCATGCATAGAGCGGACCGATGGGTCGGTCCGGGGCGGGTGAATGTTTGGTTTTCGTATAAAATGGGCGCGCGGTGCTGGCAACACTGTCCTGTCATTCACGTCCTCTGACGTCGCTCGCTTGGTTGATGCGAATTTCACGCGCGTCCAGTGTCCTTTGGTTCGCGTATTGTACAGTAAAACGTGTTGCTGTCGCGAGCAGTGGTGTGCGGAGAAATCTTTGTTACTGTGTGTTAAACATTATTTGATGTCGAACTATGAACAATAGTACTCAAGTGCTTGTGAAACTTGTTGGACGAGTACCACGCGAGCTGGTGCCCGGGTACAGTAAGTCTAGTACCTAAGTCCCAATCCAAAGTCTTCCTCAAACCTGATACCTATTTTTCCTGTCAAAACTAGACTTACAAGGAAACGACGGCGTCATCGTTCGCTCGGTAAGCAATTGTTGCTGGGCCCTGTTTAAGTAGATTTTGGACACAAGAATTTCTCGTGCGGAAACTTTCCGGAACAAAATTCTCTCATTAAATTTATTTTATTTAGCTATAGTAAAGAGCACTACGAATCGTAGTCAAATGTTGTTCCGAGGCTGATCGACCATTTAGTTTTAGATTTTAAGATAACTTTAATTTGCTTCCACTGCGCTAAGATCAGCTTCGGAATCAAACAACCTAGGTTCATTACATAAATCTGTATCCCAAACACACACTTTTCTCTCAATGAATTGAAAAAGCAAAAACTTTTCATAGTTTAGGTGTGACATTTATTGAACAGGTAGGTAGTTATTTACTTATCCGTTTTGAGATGAGGCCATTACAATACGGCCTCCTTCTCTACCCACTTTTGTTTGTTTTCATGTTGCTTAAAATCTCACTAATACAGAAAACTTTAACTCTTCAGAGAGCTTAGATTGTACATAGGTATTTCCTCCGGGGTTACATGCTGCGAAAAATACAGCACTACCTATTTGAAGTAGGTACTTTCATGGCACTCTTTGACCATAGTTCAAAGAAGTAAACGAATGACAAGCGTAAGGGATATCCCTTAGCATGACATTAGTACTATCGTAATATATTTTTAGGGGACACAGTTGACACTGTAGTAGGTAAGAGATAACTATTTAATAGAAGTGATTTCTTGCTACTTATGACAGTGAGCAAGGGAAATGCATAAATGGTCGTTCCATTACAAGAACAATGTTGTAACTTATTTTTTTATTGCATGGCCCAGTGAGCCACTGTAATGATCACAAAGTGAAACTGTTTAAGACATTAACCTGCAAGAACTTCAGCCCTGAGGTTATGGTAATGTCTTTATTGACAATCTCCTTGCGAAGGTGTTTCTAACTAGCTCAAAGCTACGCAGGGGCATTCCATGAAAACATCAACTTCTTGTCGCTTACGTGACGTTTAGCATCTACTTTACGCTTATGTTATGCTTATGAATGATACAAAGCTACTGTATGTGAAATTTTTTAAAGCTTTTATGTTGATATCAAATCTTTTACACGGAAATATTAGAAGTCTCAAAACATTTTCTTGGAATGCCTCTACATACGCTAAGATGTAAACTTCTTTTACTAGAAATTGTAACAGCCATTACAAAGCAAATTTCATTGAAAGTAATTATCTCAGATGTGGCCATCGGATTATGGACTTTGTAAACAAAAACGTGTCGGGTAGGTATTCAATAAGAATTCTTATCTAAATAAAATGTCACATGCAGGATTCGAACCTGCGAGATTCACTAGCACACACACTACCCTTCGTTACACTCGTTAATTTCGTCTGAGGCAAGGCCTGACGATGTACTACATATTTGTTTTATAGAATACTTCGAAATTAGTAAAGGGAGAACCCTTTATTTTGTAGTTAAGACATATCGTGCCTGCGCCGAATGTCACTGAACTTTCGGCTGTTTGATATGGGATAGATATAAGAGTAATACCTAATACAGTACAGTTTATATCTTAAGCCACACAGTTTTATGAAATTCGCTGGCCGACTCTCTCTGCGCGAGGTATTAAAATAATATGTAGGTACGTTTCGAAACTTTTGGGTCCACGATGACCCCGTCCTTTGAGGAGTATGTAGTACCGAAACGCAACCATATTTTACGATATTAGTCTCGCATTACAAAATATTAGTTCGTCACGTATACGAAAGGCACTAGGACGAAAATTAAGGCCCTCCTGCAAATGCAGGCGAGAGCAATCTACATGACATCAAAAAGCACAACCCCTGCGCGGGGATGTAGGAGTCAAAGGGCTCACCATGCGCTGGCGGCCAACGTACTCTAATGATGTTTTAAAATAGGGTATACCTTGCATTGCGCAGAGGTAACATATAAAAACAAGGGAACATGGCCTAGTTCGAAGCCATATAATATCAATTGTCATTGCAATAGAATAAAATTAGGTATATATACTTTACAAAATATCCTTGCAGAGATTTGATTGTTCTTTTTGTAAGACGTTCTACGGACTAGGTGTGCCGTAAACTCTCACTGCATTATTCAGGGTCACAGCGACACCCTTTTAATGAAATTCTTTAATTATAAAGAAAAACCACAAAGAAAAAAAAATTTGAATGTACAAAATTAATATATAAGTCAACATTTTTATGTAAATTGAGGACCACGTGTATATTGCGTCGAACACGTTGCGACGTGTCAAACAAAACACAAACTTAAAAACCACGTGTCTGATTACAGACAGAAGTTTTAATTAAATAATAAATTTGTTGATGAAAATCCATAAATCAATCAGTGACCTTACTTCACTCCGTGGCGTACACGGACGACATCTTCAAATATTTCGACCGAATAATACTTATAACTAAAAATATATTACCCTGAGGCAAAATGTATCATCACTTACAGATAACTAGCAGCCTACAACGGATCAACATTTTGTGTTGAAAATGTTTAAATCATGTCACTCAAGGCTTATGAAAGGCACTATGATTACTGGATTTTCATTTTATTACTTCGATAACAACCAAATTTCTTTAACACACTTTGCTTATTTAATTGGGATCTTACTCTTGATAAATAATTCCTGAAATAGTTATCTATTTAGATCACGGGCTCGGCGCCCTTTCTGAACCATTTATTTACTCGTAAACGGACTTTAGACTGAGCTTGGTCTAAATTATGAACAGTGGTATGAAATTGCAAAGTAGTGTTCGACGGAAAACCGCCTTCAGAAATTTGATTTTCCAAGTGCATGCTCTATAAAATAGAAAGGACTTACCCATCTTGCAAACTCACTGAATTTACAATTTAAAAAGGACAGACATTACAAATATAATATTTAAAAAACGAACGATGTAAAACCGTTATTAATTAAAAAAAATTAAAAGAAAATAATTTTTTTAAAATGCCACATAACACAAAAATGAAATAGTTAAATTAAAATAATTTATTAAAGTTTATAATTTTTGAATTATAAAACTTTGGCGAAATTCAAAAAATTATCTTCTGAGGCGACCGCGCGCCGGCGTTGATAAATCGCCAATGAAGCCAAGCGGGCCGACTCGCCCCGCCCTGCCTGTCGGAGTGAGGAGCGGGGAGGTGGGAGCAGCCAATCACGAGCAAGGACAGATAGGTGCGACCGTAGCTGTAGGTGTAGATGAGTTGCTTCTCTCATGTTAAGTATGGTTATAGCACGGTACAGTTGTTTAATGGCCTATTTTCTCACCATGCTTCTTGTCACAAACTATGTGTTTTAGAATCTAGATCAAACCCTCATAAATATTATTGCCTATTAATTCCAGGGTGTCGCTGACCTACCGCGTGAAGTCAGCTCACAAGCTCAAGTTGACGGATAAGCAGCTCTTACAGTGGATGGCGCCGATCCTCCTCATCATGCTGGTGTATCTTTGCACTTGGACGCTATCTGCACCGCCTGACGCGGAAGTGGTAAATATTAAAAATAGTACATTGTATACGCGGGGAGAAAGAAACCGATTACTAACGAGGGTGTAGTTTGAGGCCCGAAGCGCAGCTGAGGGCCTCAATACACACGAGTTTGTAGTCGGACTTTCATCCGAGTAATACATAGTGCTTTATACTACACCTGCGGGGTCAGTTGTAACAGCCACGGGGTGAATTGAAACATCCGGAAAAAATAAACTACCTAGGTACACATTTCCAAACTCTCACATGCATACGGCAGTGCAATTTTTTTAATTCAGTAACTTTCAAAACTGAATATCTTTTAAAACTGAACAACCTTTAAAACGGAACAACTTCTAAAATGAACATATGTATTTTAAAAACTGAACAACTTTTACAACTAAACAACTATTAAAACTTTACAACTTATAAAACTGAACAACTGAATAACTTACAAAACTTCACAACATACAAAACTGAACAACTTACAAAACTGAACAACTTACAAAACTGAACAACTTACAAAACTGAACAACTTACAAAACTGAACAACTTACAAAACTGAACAACCTACAAAACTGAACAACTTACAAAACTGAACAACTTACAAAACGGAACAACTTACAAAACTGAACAACTTACAAAACTGAACAACTTACAAAACTGAACAACTTACAAAACTGAACAACTTACAAAACTGAAAACTTACAAAACTGAACAACTTACAAAACTGAACAACTTTGCAAAACTGAACAACTTACAAAACTAAACAACGTAACAAAACTGAACAACTTACAAAACTGAACAACTTACAAAACTGAACCACTTACAAAACTGAACAACTTTACAAAACTGAACAACTTACAAAACTGAACAACTTACAAAACTGAACAACTTACGAAACTGAACAACTTTCGAAACTGAACAACTTACAAAACTGAACAACTTACAAAACTGAACAACTTTACAGAACTGAACAACTTACAAAACTGAACAACTTAATACTGAACAACTTTTTGAGACTGAACAACTTTTGAAACTGAACGACTTTTACACCTGAACAACTTTAAAAACTGTACAACTTATGAAACTGGACAACTTTTTAATGACAACTTCAAAACTGATCAACTTGTAGTTACTAGTTACCTACCTGTTCAACTGTACTAAATTCTGTAAAAACTCCCACGGGAGGAAAGTGATTTGTATGGTTAATTCCCTCCCGCTAATTTGTACGTTGAACAATGACCAACGTTCCCCCCTATAGAGTGTTAAGCTATAGGTAAATTACTATGCAGGTGTAGTATAAATAATATTACAGTTACAGATATCTCTAGTAGTTTCTGCTGTACTTGCATTTGATGTGATGAAAATCAGTTTTTTCTGTACTTGGATTCAAAATGATGAAAAACAGTTTTTGCTGTAGGTACCTACTTGCATTTAAAGTGATGAAAATCAGTTTTTGTTGTGTGATGAAAATAAATTCTTGCTGTACTTGAATTTGAAGAGACGAAAATCAGTCCTTGCTGTACTTGCATTTGAAGTGATGAAAATAAATTCTTGCTGTACTTGAATTTGAAGAGATGAAAATCAGTCCTTGCTGTACTTGCATTTGAAGTAATGAAAATCAGTTTTTGCTGCACTTACATTTGAAGTTATGAAAATCAGTGTTTGCTGTACTTGCAATTGAAGTGAACAGTTTTTGCTGTAGGTACTTGCATTTGAAGTTATGAAAAACAGTTTTACCTGTACTTGCATTTGAAGAGAAGAAAAGCAGTTTTTGCTGTACTTGCATTTGAAGTGATTAAAAGCAGTTTTTGCTGCACTTTCATTTGAAGTGATGAAAAACAGTTTTTGCTGTACTTGCATTTGAAGTGATGAAAAAACAGTTTTTGCTGCACTTCATTTGACATGCTAAAAAACAATTGTCAGCTAATCGTTCCAATTCTCTGAAGCTATTTAATCCATCCACTTGGAATTAAGTATTGTATGTATATTCCTTTTTTTACAGATTCAAGATAGTTTAGGACTAAAATTCAAGCAATGTACATACAATTGGTGGGATCACAGTTTAGCTATTGGTAAGTATTTCACTTTTATTATATTCTCCGTTATAGTATAAATTTGTACCTGTGTTATTTATAAAAATAGCCGTGTGATGCCGGCAGAGTAGAATAGCATCACCCCCTCTTCCCGTGGGGGTCGTAAGACAGCAAAAACCGTATGATGGCGGTTAATCCACCACAAAAGCATTCCCAAGGAGGGTTGACGTCTGGTAGACGGCCGGTCGTATAATTCAGCCAAATCCTTTTGCAACACGATTTTTGTGTGCAACGAAACGTGTTGTGCCGACCGTAGGTAGGTAATTGAGATAAGGGCAGGAAGATGATGATTATTTATAAAAAGCCGATTCTCGAGTTTATTATACGCCAGCCTCGACAAGCTTAACATGATCACTCTCTGGCCTGATATATAGGGGAGAGTTGGACATATTGTACCAGTAGATTAATCGTACCACCAGCATATTTTCCACTAAACGTGCGTTTTTATTTACTTTGGCAACATTAAATGATAGCTCACAACACCCAATATGCTATGACGGTTTGTGACGGCGCTGCACATGAGACTATACATATAATAAAATATAACAGGTTTTAGTTGACTCCGATACTATTTTTTAGGTGTGGAACATAAGGTTTTACGAACGAACGGCTGGCCAATAAAAATTGCTATTTAGTCATATTGGTTCTTGATTATTTTCCTTTTGACCTAACTAAACGAACCAACGCAATCATTTGAGGTTGTGTTTGTGGCAATGACAAATTATTTATGTAAAATATTGCTTGTTCTTGAAATCGTACCGATCTGTAGTTTCTAAATCGTACCAAAGGATTGCTACTAGGATATTTCAGTTTTGGTTCGAACATAATGAATCTCAAATCTGAGAGGTGAGATTAAGTGCTAATAAGTGTGGAGATGGATTTAAAGCATTGTGCATTTTTTAAATGTCTTTTTTTTAGAAATTAGCACAACATTTTATTTTCGCGTTTTGTATTGAAATTTTCAAAGTACGATATAAAATACCTCATGGTACGAATAAACGTACCGGTCTCTAAAATGTACCGATAGCAACTTTTTTTTGAAAATGGTTTTGTGTCAAAAATACTTATTTATTAAAAAAAACATTGTGGTATATCAGAGTTAATTAAATAGACTAACCAAGAAGCCAATTATCATAAGGATAACTTTAATAGTTTTCTCGCAAAACTAGATTGAAATTAGGGGGTACAATATAGCCAACTTTCCCCTATGACTTGATGAGAGCGGTTTGCAGTGACTAGATGGCGCGTACGAAAATCGAGCCTTATTGTCTAGGTACTTTGGGGGAGGCCCTACGTCTAGAATTAGATATTTTTTTAATTTGTTTTTGTAATTTTTAGTTATATTACAGTTGTCTTTCTGCAAATTTTACACTACTTCTTTGAAATTGCAGGTGAAATCCTGTTCCTACTATGGGGCGTGCGCGTGTGTTACCGCGTGCGTCACGCCGAGAGCCTTTACAACGAGGCCAGGCTAATTAGCATCGCCATATACAACATATTCACCGTCAACTCGCTCATGATTGCATTCCAGTAAGTATTTGTCTACTTTAGCTTAGATTTGCATTGCCCCAATATTTTACTCATAAAAGGCACCAAAAGGGATAAACGCATTCCCTGTGACAGCAGCCGATAATGCGTCTTCGGCTGCCGTCAAAGGGACAAGAAGTAATATGACGCTTGCAAACACGGGACTGTGGCAAACTGCGTCGACACTGCCGTCGATTGCCGTTTATTTGTATCTTTGCCCAGTTTTTTTTTATAACACGCGTCTAAAATCTTCTTCGTCGAATTGATGGCAGCAGTTGTATTATATTTGACCAATATTTGGCAACTTAAACGCCCCTGGTGCTCGCTTCCAGTAGGTCCTGAAGCATGCAGGGGTTTGTGCAATTTGGACAGACCCGTAGGTGCTCCATTGTCTAGGCGGCGCCACAGTCACATCTATCGCCAGCCAAAAAGCCCTACTTTTTGGCTCCCAACAATTAATAGTAGGTTGTTGACGAGGATGGAAAAATAAGACTTTGACTGACGAGTAGAGTTTGAAGTCCGAGCCGCAGGCGAGGACTTTAAAAATACGAGTCTGGCAAAGTCATTTTCCCCGAGGCTTACATAGTGCTTTTCTCAAAAAAATGCTAGGAAATTATAAAGATATTAATTTATTTTATACTAATTTGATATAAAAAGTTGTTTTACTGATTACTAAGTCAAGATGTGGATTTGGAGTTATTCTTTTTTATTTTGTAATTTCTGAACGATTTCGATATCGCGCCAGAAAAGTTGTATTGGAATTCATTGCTGGTGTGTAAAAAATAAATCGTTCAGAAATTACAAAATCACAGACAATGTCAAACTTTCTGGATTGTTTTTTTGAGAGAAATTGACATATTTCCTAGCATGTTTGAGAAAAATAAGATTATCTTATTTGTTGAAGGTAATACATTCCATTATCAACACTTACATTATCTATTTATTTATTTTCAGTTTACTAATTCTCCCGCAAGCGGGGCCGGACATCAAGTACCTGCTGGGTTTCATACGAACACAGTTGTCCACTTCTACTACGGTGCTACTAGTCTTCTTACCAAAGGTTTGTTGATGACCAATTTTTGAATCGGATTTTATACTCGGTAGTGGCTAAGAATACTGCCACCTCTAGTCCTCTTACGGTGTTTCGTAAAACGAACGTAAGGCGACGTAGTTTTTTACTTGGGCTGAATAACTGTCGACTATAGTCAACCGTAAGGTGGCGGTGATACCACCTACAATAGCATTCCCAAAGAGGGTTGACATAAGGCAGGTGGCCGGTCAAAAAACATTGCCAAATCAAAACAAATGTTTCGCCGACCCTGACTTGGAAAACACTCTTTAAGCAAGTTTGGCGCACTGACAGAAAAAATATCGCTTGTGTTTTCATACAAAATAAAATATCGCGCGAGAAAGAACAAGGTAGGTAAGCAAATTTAATTCGCTATGCGGTGAAAAGTTTTGCAAACGTTTTTCCTCTCAGGTGCTCCGGGTGGTCCGCGGTACCGGCGACACATGGGACAGCAGAGCACGAGCTCGGGGGCTGCCGGCTTCCTCCTCGCTGAATGGCATTGGTTTGGTGCCCGACGAACCACCAGATCTTTATCAAGAGAATGAGGAGCTCAAGGTAACAACATTCTCTGTCACAGCTGACTTTTATAAGACCGAAATATTTCTCATTACTAGAGAGTAAAACATATACTACACTGTTAGATCAGTGTAGTATATGTTTTACTCACTCACACGCGCGAGTTCATGAGCATCTTGTAGTATGCAGAACCTCGGCGAATGCATGCAGGCATTCTTGATTGATGTAAAGAGAATGATTCTTGTTGCCAATAATCCGAGGCTTCACTTACCTTAATACTTTTGTTTCACTTACGTTTTCAGGAGGAAGTGCAAAAGCTGGCCGCACAGATAGAGTTCATGAAGATTGTTCAAATGGAGCTTCACAACCGGCACCTGCGGCCCAGACCCGGCGGGTACTTCACCAGCCACGCACCCACTGTCAACATCTCACTTGTATGTCTTTTTACTTATGCTTACAGTACGGCCGTTTGAATAGGCCTTATTTAACAGCTGTCAAATTCAACATAAGGTCCATTTTGTCTTTGTTGACATTTCTTCTAGTATGGGTTTTACAGATGTCAAATATGGCCTATTAGTTTGTCCTAAAATCTGATATTATTTTTTCTTCAATCCGACTAATATTCTTCAATGTTACCCAATATTCTTAAATCTTACTCCATATTCTCAATTCTACTCCAATATTCTTAAATCCTACTCCATATTTTCGATTTTTACTCCAATAATGCTTAAATCCTTATCGATGTTCTTTAATCCTACTCCAATATTCTTAAAATTTATTCTATATTCTTAAATCTTACTCTAATATTCTTAAATCCAACTCCAATATTCTTTATCCAACTCCAATATTCTTAAATCGTACTCCATATTCACTAATCTTAATTAAATATTCTTAAATCCTACTCCATATTTTCTAATTTTACTTTAATATTCTTAAATCCTACTCCATGTTCTCTAATCCTACTCCAATAGTTATCCCATAGGAGGCAGCCTACATTCAGCTATGGATTGTATTTGATACCGAAATGAATTTTGAATGATCTTTTGATTGTTTCCTTTCCAGGAGAACTCGGAGTGGCCGGGCCCGGTGTGACTGGTGGCGCAGTGCACTGCGCCGGGGGGGTGGCGGTGGCGCGGGGCGGGGGGCCGCCCCGCCGCCAAGGGGGTCGTGTGCACCATAGACACGCGCGTGCCGCACTACGTATAGCCCTTCAACCACAAATTAGGAAAACGGCGCGCGTTCAACTGCGTAAAAGCCAAGAGTTGGCTTTTGACGTTTTTTCCCTGCCTGTAAAAGCTAAGACTTGGTTCCGAAACATTATGTAAAATGGCGCCCGCCACAGTAGCCATATACAGAGAGTAACAGAAATGGTATAACAAGCCGAAAGGAGGTCAAGGTACTCATGAAACTGAACAACTTGGAACAACAATGGAACAAACATGGGTCGAAATATGAAAAAGAAATTGGATCTCCCATACAAAATCGCCGATCGGCTAATTGATTTACTATGGGAGGTCCAAATTTTTTATTCGTGGTTCGACACATGTTCCATGGGGAAAGTTGTTCAGTTTCATGAGTACCTGGACCTCTTTTCGGCTACTTATACCCTTTCCGTTACTCCCGGTATTATTTCTAAAATATAACGCAGTTTACACAGATCCCCGGACAAGGACATTTATTCAATTAATTACTGTTTTAGTTACTTGTGTTGGTCATTTAAGTGCCAACGCTGCGTGACGCAGATTGTCCGCGCGGCTCAGAATCGTCGAAATGCAAGAGCAGCGCTGCGTGATGCGGTCCACGCAACCCAGCTTATGAAAAATCAGTAGGTACTTACTGTTGCACACCTTAGGCATAAGACGCCTTAATTCGGACCGCGTCACGCGGCGTTAGCTCTAAAAGACATTTCAACTAATAGTCGAGCAATACCGGCTCACTGTCATTTAAGTAATGCACCTATTGTGTAAAACAATAAGTTCTAATGTGTTTGTTAATTTATTATTAGTATGTTTTAGTAGCATACAAACTATCTCGATCAAAACATACCTACCGTCCTAATACTATGACACAATTAATCAGTTTGTACTGGTATTATCCTTATCTAATTAACATAAAACACAAATATAATTTTTATTTGATCGGCAAATGTGTGTTCGTACCTATATTTAAACAAATAAGACATTCCAAAATAAATAGGTATCAAGTATAATGTAAGAATATTTTTGTGTGTATAAATAATCAACAGGAATCTTAAATACAGTAAGTAACTTGAAAACTTCGCACAAAGTGAGTCTTAATGTAACCATTGATCAAGCTAGTCAATCTGAGAAGTTATTTTTTGTTAGTATTTATTGTAGCCAATGAATTTAGCTGAATTATTCATATTGAAAATTGTTGATAAATTAGGCCAGACAATAAAAAGCTGCGAAAATGTTACTTTTATAAGGCATTTGATGTTAAGCAAATATCTTTTAATTTAGATAAAAACTTTACAAAATATTGTTTTGTCAATGTATAAAATTGTAATGAAAAGTATTAAATTCTTATAAATTTTTATTATAAGACATAGCTAACTTAACTTATCATAATACATGTATAGTTTAGTACTTAGTGACTAAAGAAATTGTATATATGAATCAAGATAAAGCATAAATTCTAAAGAGTTGTACATAAATCCATTGGTAGGAGATTTAGTTCTTTTTATTATTTTTGTCTGTGATAGATAGTTTTCAGTTAAAATGTTTACAGTTAATTTATGAAATGATATTTATGTAGGTAATAAAATTGATTAGTGTCAGTTAAATTTAATTACAAAGTGTTAGATAAATGTTGACATAGAGAAGCTTCTATCTCCTGTTATCTTCAAGCTAGTTTTCATATTTCTAGATCTTTAAGAATGTCCCTCTTCAAGAATATTTTTCCATTCTAGACCTATTTGCTCCTTGAATGTTGAAGTAGGGAAAGAAAATATAAATAGTTGTCAAAAGTCTCGAGCCAAGCTCATAAATATTGTTCATGTGTTGGTAGATGAAGTCATAGAAAATGTGATACAATAAAAATAATAGATAGAATAGTAATTGTGATTAAATAAAATAAATATTTCACTTTTACACAAATAGCCTAGGTAGGCTGGGAAAGGTGCCATTAACACACTAACAGGAAACCAAAATAGTGGAAATATGCTTCACAAAGTTTTTCTAATAAAATAATCATTATTTTAAAAAGTTCTGAATAGAGTTTTACATAACATGGCACATGATATGACATGGGTGGCCCATTGATAGAATGTGTGTTTGAACTTTTACAGCACAGCAGGTTTGTTGTCAAATCTTGATCATCTCATCTACCTAATATTACTTCTCCCTATTTAATTATCATCATTTATCATGATTGTCCATATAGTGCCAATTTATAAACTTTACAAAGTAATTGTATAGAGTCCTATTGTTTTTGTAAACTTTGGACTATTTGTTCACCAATTCATAACATAATAATGAATGTTACTAGGATATTGATGTATAATTGTTATTCTCTGATACTGATAGGTGTACTCTGTAAGAAGTTCTGTTTTTACATTAAAATGAAATATCTGTTTACAATGTTTTATTTACTATTATTTTTTACCATTAAAAATAAACCCATCATCAGAGGAGACAACACTTGCCAGCCGCTATTTACAGTTACAGTTCCCTTACTCATCTGTACAGCTTATATCAAGTTCTTTTCTTCTTAGGGTGTTGGGAAGAATCTATGTCTGTATGTTTACATAATAATCATTCTTTTTTAGACAAAGATAGATGCCTTAAATATCAAAATAGAGATAAAAGATTAGCTTGTGTAAAAGATTAGCTTGGTACATAACATACCACATTAGGTAAAAACAAATCTCACAGAATTGTCAAAACAGCTATATGTTAACCTATTGCATGACTAAGATTTTTGATGTTGTGCTAATCCCACAATTATTGTATAACAAGTGGTACCTTGATTTTAAAACAAAATTATTTAATTCAAATTAAAAGAATGTGAAAATTCAGACATCTATAGACATAGCATCTCAACTATTTGCACCTATAGTAATCAATGGCATTCAACAGGTTATTTATAGCTGAACAGGCAGTCCTATAGATATAAATAAAAAGATTAAATGGTCTATACAATATTTTACTCAAATTGGAAAAGGCTGAGGAGACTCACTTTCAATTTGCTTCATAAAAGGGACACTGGCACATAGAAAGTCAGTCTCATTATTGATGTTGGTCAATCCTTCATGGCTTTCAATAGTTTTGTGAAGTACATCCAATACTTCCATGTCCTTCTTAGCCGTCTCACACACTTGCTCGATGGATGCTATTTCTTCCTCTTCACATGTCAGTAATGCCTCCATCATAGCTCCCCGTTCAACCCTTTTACGGAGATTAGCAACTTCCTCTTTCAGTTTTTGATACTCTTCATCTGTAACTTGATTCAGCTGGACTTCATCGCCAGGCAAGAGGACGTGAGGTGGAATTTTGATGATCCTTTCTATTTCTTTGTCTATTATTTGCAGGCACGGCTCGGCACGCTCGCAATACAAGCGAATCAACTTATCACAGAAATGCGTCAAGATAGTCTTGTCTGTTTCGTTAGAATTAAGCGTATTTTGTAAATGCGACTCCATATCCTTGACTCCAGTGCTGATTCTATGCTCCACCATCTGCCGCACAGCGATTTGTAGACGCTGGACGCCGAAACCGAAGTGTTGGGCTTCATATTCCTCATCGGTCCCTCCAGTCCAAGGTTTTGTATCAATCATTTTGTAATTATTACAATGTTTTACAGTAAAATCACTCACAAATTCCAAGTTTTATCTATCAACAACAAACATTAAACTGATCAGCAATACCACCAACGGATCCAAGATTTTGAATTTGACAGTTCAGTGCTGCCAGACTTCTCCACCGATTTCCAACGAAATTATTATAAACTAATGGGAAACTTTCTATTGACAGTTTTGAGTCAGTGCCTTAGTGACACACCAGAGGGCGTAGTGCTAAGTTGTGATTTGACGTTGTACAAACCAATCAGCAAAATTAAACTTGACTGGCGATAGCCATGCTTTTGTCACATTACGTTCACTTTGTGTTCGTTAAAGTGCAGCTACCTATTGGCTGTTTGACAGTTGTCAAAACCATACTAGCAGACATATCTACAAAAAAATAGACCTTATGTGATAGCATTAACGTGATTTTATTAGCTGTCAAATAGGGCCTAGAGAATTTCGAACGGCCGTACTGTACTAATTAATTCCCTATTGATCGAATCGATTCGATACTAAAAGTACTATCCACTAAACTGCACTATGCCATCAGGACAGTCAAGTCTCTAAAGTGAAGTACGTGAATTGTCGGCTGAAAAACGGATAGTCGCAACTTTTTTATCGAAATCCTACCTCCATTCGTGATTTGTATCGAATTCCTACCACCATACCATTTAATAACTTTTAACAACAATTATATTCATTATTTATTTTTATAGTACCGTCATTATAATAGGCCATATTTGACAGCTGTCGTGAGATTTTAGACCGCAAACGCCGCACCGGCGATGTAGCTCGCTGCCGCCACTGCCGCCGTGCGGCCCGCTATGCCGTGCGCCATAACTCGTACCACCACGCGTACCGCCATTACGGCCACGAGCTGGGGCTATGTACTGGTTTTGCACCCGGTATACTGGCTCCTGCTTCACTATCACATGCTGTTGCTCCTGCGCCAGGCGAGCAAAAGCCGCCTTCTGCGCCACTTCCAAAGCTTTGCTGAACTTGAGCTTCACCGCGTCCTCTTCGAACAGCCTCTCCCGTTCATGACCGGCTGACATGCCCAGCACAAATCTGTCCGTTATCAGCTCATCCAGCGCCGTACCGAACTCGCAACGAATCGCGAGCCCCCTTAAGCTCGCCGCCCAGTCGTCGACGCTTTCTCCTGGAGAACGCCTTGCGTCATAAAACTTGGCTCGATCAGCAAACGTACACTGCTTTGGCTTGAAGTGTCCATCGAGCGCAGTCGTCAACTCACCGAACGTAACCTTTTCTAAATCCTTAGGACGCAGTAAATTACGCGCCAGACGATAGGTATCATCTGCTAAGTTAGATAACAATAGCGCGCATTTACTCGTATCTTCTTTGATGACCGTCTCATTTAGCTTTAGAAACTGTTTAAATCTACCGTAATACACTTCCCATTCCTGGGTATTATGGTCAAAAACAGTAACTTCCCCTATAATCGACATAATTATCGAAATAAATACACGCACGCGTAGGTAGGCGAATATACTCGTTCGCCAGTGATGTGTATAAAGGAAACAACCATTACGTTGGATGGCGAGTTTATTATTGACTGCAATACGTACAGAGTGAACATCGCATATACATCACAAATCCATACTAGGAAACATGTCAATAAAGAAAAATAGACCTTATGATGACATAGCATTAACATGGTTTTGACAGCTGTCAAATATGGCCTATTAGAATGACGGTACCATTTATTGTTTAATTAAATAAAGTTATGCAACACTTATGTAGGTCATATTTTGCTAAGAACGCAGAATTCAGCTAAAGCTGGCCACACTCATATATTGCAGCCAAAAAGACTTGTATCCAGGCCAGGAATGCTATTATTAAAAAAAACTGCTGTCAGTTTGCGATTGTAGTACAAACTCTCACAGCTAGATGGCGCTGGTACGAGTGCTTTCGTTCTTGCTATTGCACAATAGATGGCGCTTTTATGAGTTTTTTTTTCTCAAATTAAAAGCAGTGTCTCCTGCTCTACTCACTTGTTTTCCAAACAAAACGCAAGACATTGAAAAAGGAAGTGTCTATATAGCGGGGCGCCACGCTCGATAGTCATTTAGGCTATTCACCGGGGCGCCCTGCTGAATAGCGCTTTGTCTATGTATAGGCTATTGAGCGGGGCGCCCTGCTAAATAGCGCTTTGTCTGTGGTTTGGTTATAGACCAGGGCGCCGCTCCGCCGTTATTTCGACTCGTATGTAGGTATCATGGTAGGTATATGTACGGAGCAGTGATGAGGTTGGGTGATGATGTGATGAAGATGGGTGAGGATGTGATGATTAAGTGATGGGGATGGGTGAGAAAAGATTAGTGTGGACTACTAGCGTCTGTTTTTTCTAGTTAGACAATACCTACTGTCAACAGTAGGAATTAGCGAGGTCAAAAAAACATAGATTTACTAAATCAAATCAACGTGGGTTCACTTGCCCTGTACTTATACCTACCTTCTTCTTCTTCTTTTCGTGTGGGACACCGAGTCGTTCAACGACCCGATGAACCCTGGTGTCAGAGTTTTTCAACCGCCTACTGCAAATAGCAGGCCTCTGACATGGTTGTGTAACGACCGCCATCATAGCATCACAGCAACTGGGACCGACGGCTTAACGTGCCCATCCGAAGCACGGAACCATCTTACTTGCGGACAATCAGGTGGTTCAGCCTACAATGTCCTAACCAGACTGGGAACAAATTCACAAAGTGATAAATAACAACTATGTGAGTGACCCCACCGGGAATTGAACCCGAAACCTTTGCGTGGCAGGCAGGCATACTAACCACTGCGCCACATCGGCTGTCATGATACTTACATACAAGTGGAAATAACGGCGGAGCGGCGCCCTGGTCAATAGCCAAAATATAGACAAAGCGCTATTTAGCAGGGCGCCCCGCTCAATAGCCTATCCACAGACAAAGCGCTATTCAGCAGGGCGCCCCGGTGAATAGCCTAAATGACTATAGAGCGGGGCGCCCCGCTATATAGACACTTCCATTGAACAACGTTTTAAAAAGAATATATTGTACTGTGCCTACCTAGCTACTAGGTGAGTACATCCGTCAGTAAACTATCTACCTAAATATACTGAGTGCCGCCGCCGTACCTAAGTAAGTATGGTACTTACCGGTATGGTGAGAATTGTGGTGAGAATTTCTAAACAACTCACGAATCTCGCGCCCGGTTGCGACTTGCGTTGCGACGATCTGCGAAACCGCGAACCGTTTTTGTTGTCGGCCGACAATGCACGCGCTTCACTTCAGAGAGTTGACTTCACTTCACGCGCCCGCCTCGCCCGCCCAGTACCTACGCAGACTTCGCTCCGAGCCGTCGTTCTCGCGTAATCGGAACCAAAACATAACCTCGCCGGTGTATACCGCGAACTTTCACTACAACCGTACTTTTGCCCAGTTATTTTGAACCCCAGTTTGTGTTATTGTTTCGCCGAGAGGCCGCCCGGTGCCCCAGTGTCGCGAGTGCAGTGTTTTTAAAAAGTTTGTGAACTCGTGACCGTGTTTGGATCTACAGTTTTGTGCAAGGTTTTGTTTGGCCCTGAACTTGTTGCTATTTCTCTGCGCCCCTGAGGTAAGTTTGGTGATCAGACGGCTGGTTGAACAGCCTGCTTTTGATGTAGAATAAATAGAATGGACGAGGTAACCGACGACTCGGATGACTGCGACTGCTACCGAAACTCGTTCGGTTCTAGGCAGGTAACCATTCCAATAAACAAAAATGTTCTGTTAGTCTCCTACCAGTAGGTAGGTACTTAGGTACCTACGTAAGTCGGTACGTATGTCCAGCGATTCCTAACATTGAAATCGTATGATAAGAGCAAATAGGTAGGTGTTAACATAAAGTAGTTAAGTAGGTAGGTAGGTTTGTTTGACGATAAAATAAATTAATGCTTAGCTTAGCCACCTGTTCTTTGAGTATCGTTGTAATAGGCATTGTATTGACTTTACTTGCTTATTTTTTAAATAACCGTCCAATGTCGACGTCTAAAACTGACGAAATTATGACGGCGAGACATACCTACCTACCTAAGACTAATAATTAACAGACATACAGACGAAATGATAAAAGTTTGTAATAAGACTACGAATCCCCATAAACATCTACCCTTTTACCATGTGGAGCTACATACCTACCTACCTCATATCTATAGGTACCTATTTACTTATTGGTAGCTATATCTAGACACACGGCAGTGTGTCCGCCAAGTTCGAGCAAAAAAAGCGACACACCGGCCGTGGGTTATATTACACGAACCATTTCGGGCCAAGTTCGACCCACCTATAACTCAAAGTCTATTTTATCTACGCATATGAAATTTCTAGTATCTGTCGAGATCTACTTACCTACTTATCTAAAATACAAAATTTCATTAATGTACCTATTGTAGGTCTTGAGATATTGACGTCAGAAAATCGCTATTTTTACTATACACTCACTGACTGACTGACTGACTGACTGACTGACTGACTCACTCATCAAAAACCTAGACCACTTCCAATGGTCGTATTGACTTGAAATTTGGCATGGAGGTAGGTCTTTAGGTCAAGGTAAAGGAAAAAATCTAAAAATGGCCAAGTGTGAGTCGGTTTTATAAATAATGAAGGTGTAAATTCATACCCCTAAGGAACTAAAACAAAAAAATTATCTATATCTTCCAATCGTCGTACCGACCTAAAATTCGTTACGAAGGTTTGTATTTAGTCAAAGTAAAGTATAAATGAGATATATATTTCCTTACCTAACTTAATCATAAGAAAATAAACCTTACAAAAATAAATGAAATCCACCAAAACATAAATGTGAAAGGCTGCAAGTTCGATAATATTGGAATGCTTCGCCTATAAAGAGTGAGATCTAAATAAGTACCAAGTTCCATACACAGACCTCAGTTAAATAGTTACAGGAATGCACACTTGATTTTCCGCAGTTTGGAAAGTAGATTCTTGTTCCAAACTGCGAAAAATCAAGTGTGCATTCCTGCAACTATTTTTAACTGAGGTCTGTGTATGGACTTGGTACTTATTTAGATCTCACTTCTTTATAGGCAACATAATATCGAACTTAACTACCTTCACATTATGTTTTATTTGATTATTTAAATTACATGGCACCACTGAGATAACGCTGATAAAAAATAACTAACTACCTACCTACCTACGCATTACGTTTAGTACCTACATACAAGTATGTACTTATAGTATAGGTTGATTGATAGGTAAATTATAAAACAAACAATAAATACCTATAACATATCGCTCAAGTTAGGTAGGTATTTACTTACATATCTTTCTGTAATCACAAAATAGAGAATTGCTAGCCAATAGGTACTTACTTTGTGCCGTAATCCTATGTTGATCCTACATCTGCGTTACTAAATATTGGTAGGTAACATTCATGTAACATTACTGTTTTTCGAAAGAACTAATCTGTCTCTGTGACAAAGTACCTTATCTCACTAAGTTAATGAATTTCGGCGTTGTCTATTTGGCTGCAAAAAATCTGCCCTAAACAGCTTACTTACAGCTTACAGCCTACTTTCGTGAACGACACACTAAAACGCAACACGCGTCAAAATGTCCAAAAGAAGTGAGATGCTCAGAGCTAAGACATGGTTAGATGAGACCCTGTTACGACAATCTTGATTCCCTGTATTCGGTTTCCATGGATAAGTATACATACATGCGTACATTACGCCTCTTTCCCGGAGGGATAGGCAGATTCTATATCCTTCTTACATGCTACGATCCTGACACACCTCTTTCGCTTCATCAACATTCATCAATCTTTTCATGCACGCACGTCGGTTTAGGGTACTTTTGACCTGGCCTTTCTGTAAAACGTTCACTAGATAGGTATGCTGATGATTATTGCCTACGAGATATGTGTCCTTGCTTACTTATTTTAATTCATCAGGCAAAACTATGTAAGTACTAATAACCTACGTAGCTTCAAAAATATTTACATTTAAAACAAAAGACGTACCTACGTAACTAACATTGTTTGACTGATAGTATTAGTTACAGTAGTTACCTACACAATCTTGAACTTGTTGATGACGACTAGATTTTTGATAGCAATTTTTAACGCGGTAATGCCTTCTTTGTCCTCATAAGAAAACAGGCGCGCTGCTTTTGCATAACGAATGACCACAACGTTTATGTATGGTTTATGTCTGCGCGCGATTTATGGTCTTCTAATCCTGTGGAGCTCAAAAGTTGATGTGATGAGCGTCCCCAATGTCCTGATGAGACCTGGTGGTTCCTAAGGTTTTCTCTACACATTTCCTTGCTCTGACCTAAGACGAAACTAAACGCCCAGAATAGGAACTTTATTACGCATCCGTGGCTGCAATAAAAGACGAACAAGCCAAGGGCAGCCAATAATAAAATCGTGAAGACCAAGCCTCTATTTGCCCGGAAGGCCCAACGGGTGTTTTTGACACGTTTACTAACTTTCCACATACATTGCCGGCTTTTAAACAAACCATCAATAACAACTTGAACAGTTTCAGCAATGGACTTTGATTTCCCAAAGTGGCTTTATTTTCCTGCCCAATATTCTTCTGTATTTTTATCGTTACGACATGAATGAACGAATATGTTAAAGATTAAACAATTCTTGAACATATATTTGGAAATAAGTATGTCAAAGCAGATTTGATCATCGCTGAAACAGACGACTGCGTTGTTGGCACATTACTGATTGGTATGAGTCGGAAATTAGAATTTATTTGCTATTTTCATGAGCTGTACTGCTTGGTAACCATTGTTTATTGCAGATTTTGGCTTTAACTGGTGTGAACCTAGATCTGGTGATGTTTGAAAGATTTCATGCCCATCATGTAAAAGCATGTTCTGACTGATATGGTAGTCGTTACAAAAACTCGTGTTGTTATAATTACTGCAGGTACTGTATGGATTGCTTGTTGACATTTTTTACCTAAGACTTGTCTACGAAGTTGAATGACTGGTTCTAGGTACTAACAGTAAACCTACAAGTAACATCAACAAGGAAATCAAACTTGGAGCACCAAGTGAATCGCAAATGCATTGTGTATGCATCGCCTCTGAGAGGGAAATCTAGTTAGATGCTGGAGTGCAGATGCTGAGCTTCGAATCGAGAATATACGGTTAGAACTTGAACTATATTATGCAAGCCAAAGCCTCTAAAGTGGTGTAAACCTTAGCTTCACGATCTGGAAATCCCGAGCCCTCATCTCATAGTTGCACATGCAAATAAGAAAAATAGAACAGGCACTGAAATATCACAGAGCTAAATCAGTGGCACACCCAAATAACCAGGAAATGATAAGTGAAATAACCAACAATACAGCAAAATCTGAGTAGGTGGATCAAAACCATTCATCGCTATAAATAGTGAGCTCTCGCACTAAAATGCTGTGTTTACCAGAGCATCAACATTTCCAAAAACAGCAGAATGGTTAGTAGGTAGGCATTTTGCATATCAAACGTCGTGATTGTACGGTGAATACGAAATTACAATACGAATCGAAAACGCGCACCAAACTTCATTTATTTACACGTTCGATTCGAACGCAATTATCCATTTCCAATGTTTATCAAATACTCGATCACTCTACTTATCCTCCTATAGATAAGACAAAAAAATCACAAAAACGGTTGGACACGTATTTTGATCACGTGTTTGACCTACCAACGTGATTTTTATTCTTTTTGCGATTGTTTGATTTTGCAATTTTTACGTTATCCTTGCATATAAGCATAGAACCTTAAATATTCTTTTAGCCACTAAGAGCTCTTCCAACGGTGAAGTAACGATGCTTAAAATCGTGACTCGACGCACTACGACCGAAATTACGCGATGGAATTTGGCGCAATTACGCCAGCAATGTTATTTGCATTACGGATGACATACTTCAGCCGAAATTCCATCGCGGAAATGACTTCGCTGAATTTCGGTCCGGTCCGAAGTGATTCGGCGTGATTTGTACGTAATTTCGGCGCTTATAGTGTGTCATCCCAACCGAAAACTGACGAAATAGAATTCAGTGTGTGTCAACATACAGAGTGAAAGTTCAGTCTAAAGATGAAAGGTCTTTGCTCTACACACACACATGAGCCTGTACCTAATTAATGATGTGTGTTCGTGTGTAATTTGCAGACTCATTTGCAAGATAAACCTTTAAATTGTCGTCAATTAGTGGAATTATCTCTCGGCAGGCTTGGCAGGGCGCTATCTCTACATGTAGATAGGAGGGAGATAGTGCCCACGATTCTGACAAGACACTTTATTAACTACCTACTTTTTTCTATTCTATCAGGTATGTCTGCAAATGTCGTCAGTCTTGTCTGCAGAAGTTTTTTTGAATCCTTATATTTAAAGTTTTGACACTCTGTATGTATAAATTATTCTCAAAATACAAGGAATGTCTTTACTTTTATTGATTTAAACAGTGACAGTATGCTAAGAAAATTGACACGAAGATGCAAGACTAAGATAAGTGAATCTTCGTTTATAGGTTTGGCAGTTTGACTCACTAAATACGTTAGAATTAGAAGTAGGTAGTAAAATCAATAGCAGTTTTCAGACAACTGATAGATGACTTTTTGAATTGATATAGGATGATTAACATCAAAAATTTTAAAGTGGCAAGAAAAACCTTTTCCTTGAGCAAAATATGAGTATGATAAATTAGCAATATCATGTATCCATCGGGGTTCGAGGATATCAAATTCCCTGACCTCTAGACAGCTAGGGACGTAACATGTTGTTTGATGTATATTTTATCTACTTACTTGCGGAAAGAACTTGAATGTCTCATAGTTAAGTTAGAAGCAGAATTTTAATTTGTGTAAATATGACAGACAACTTTAGTGAAAAATCTTTGTTGTCATATTAAAACAATCTGAACTTCCGGCAGGTGCGTCATTCCTTCCTTACATATAACGTAGATACGTCAAACAGTCGTCAAATTTTAAGAAACATCGCACAATCAGAATACCAACTCTCTTTGGAATAAATTGCGTGTAGGTAGAGTCACATTACTTAGGGATATCTCCTGAAAAAACGACGCACCCGACGTCTTGTAAGATAAGAAAACATTAGCTAGGTATTTCCTGCTGAATATTGAACAGGCGCAAGTGTGCTACATCTGGTACCGTTCCAACCATATTACAATTTTCGCGTAGGTAGAGCATTTCTTGCTACATCATTTTGTTGAAAGCATTATCACGTACCGTATCTGCGACCTGAAAGTATATTGATTTCCCTTTGATACTGCTTTTTTTTTATAAAATGTTATACAAAGAAATTGTCATTCTAACTCAATACAAGTATAGTTCCTACACTTTCACTAAGTAGTTTGTGATGTTAGGTTTAGTAGAGTTAGGCGATGTAGATTCAGTACATTGGCGCATACATCAGATCTGATAACTTTTTCAAGTCATATATTATGTATCTACACTCTTTTTATTTCAACTATTTCAGCAGTGGATTATTATGACTGTTGATAGTGACAACAACTATGGATATTAGGTTATTTCTAAATTCTCTGTTGTTTAAGACAATACTAGACATAAGCGTAGGTGTACATACCAAACGATCATCTGTTTTATGTTGGCATTGACAGTGAACTAGCGTTCAAACATCTAGGATAAACATCTGGTCGGTATAGGCACGGTCACGGTCTGTACCTGCAAACTGGTTCTCAGTATAATCGGCTATGTATGCGAATCTATAATACCTATATTCTATTTCTATAGTCTTGTGCTTTGATTCGTCCCTGGGCTTGTCAATAATAAGCATTTGTTTGAAATAGGTTTCCTATAATTTTTTCCTGTTGAATTATTCTTTTGGTGTCAAATTATTTCCGAGATTTTTTGTGTGACTTGATATTTTCCTTTAGTATTTTAAAATAAATG
This sequence comes from Phthorimaea operculella, assembly GCA_024500475.1. NCBI lineage: Eukaryota > Metazoa > Arthropoda > Insecta > Lepidoptera > Gelechiidae > Phthorimaea > Phthorimaea operculella. Next base: position 128,865 of record JANFCV010000386.1, on the reverse strand, counting down.
GGTGTATTATACGAAAATAGACGTAGGCTGTTATGGAAATTGTGTAGGTAGACTATTTCACGGTTATTAAAAGTTATTTATAAACTGATTTATTTTCGCAATAAATTAGACTTATGATTGTCACTTGACTAAAAATATACATTTAAAATGATTGATTGTATGTGGAGATAATCAGAGCCAGATTTTGCTCTATGATGATGGTCAGTTGGTTGACCATGGCAGTTTTCAAACTGTGCTTTTGTATTGCAGAGGCTCTGCTTCTTTGACCATCGTCTCTCTCTCTTTTTCTCTCTTCGTGTGGGACACCGAGTCGTTCAACGACCCGATGAACCCTGTTGTCAGAGTTTTTCAACCGCCTACTGCAAGTAGCAGGCCATCGTCGATATTCATTGATGTCGGTCGGCACTCACATTCCGTATTGATTATGACATCAACTTTGACAGTTATCTATTTGGCTCAGTGGAGTAGTACTTGTAGTACGGTAGTGAAAGTTCCATCAACCACAAATAATAACTTGGGTGCTAGCCAAGCAGCCAATAACCGTTTGAGAATAGGACCGTATACTAGATATACGACGGGTCGTACGTTCGAAGCAATATTCCTAAATTTGAAGTAGCTGTTGTTAAAACAAACTTAGATTAATGGCGTCGTGTGTTTAATTCTAGCCGGGTGGTGCCGGCTTAGAATAGCATCACCTCGTTTCTTTACCGCGGGTGTCATAAAAAAAATCAGGCTTCAAGTGTATCTTAGGCGACAGTCTGACAACCCGTCATTTTATAGTAATACACATTTTTTTAAGGTTCTTTAATATTTGTCGAACGTGGCGATAACGACCAAATTATACGGCCATTAACGCTCTGCCTACCCTACAAGGAAATAAGGCGTGGTGTGGTATCTGTATGTATGTGTTTAATTCTGTTGTGAAATTTTATACCAATATTTATATTTAGATACATAGGCCACGCCATAAATCGTGGAGACGGAGCACAATCATTGTACAGTACGACAATATTAGAAAACTAGCGTGGAAAATTTACACGACTGAACTATACCATCAGTTTGCTATTCAATCATTTGAAACACTAGACTAGACGACGTATTCAAAAAATTGATGCAATATTATGGAGATATTTTGTGTTCTTTAGGAAAAATAAAGCATTTATGAGCCTTCCATCTCACATCAGAGGCCACTAAACGGGAAAATACGTTGCTAAGGAGATATATTACGGTAAGCAACATGGTTATTAAAAAAGTTTGTGATTTGTGTTTGAGCTCTTCAGTTTGTTACGAGGATTGAGTATGTTACTTGGAAAGTCAAGCACCTTTACTGAAGTTTTCAGAACTTGCGACTTGTTGAGAATTATTTGACTTTCAGTGCGACGTAGATCTTTGGGGCAAGCTCCACAGAATAGTCGCGACGCGCAACATGACGTCTGTCAGACAAGCGATCGTCAGTTATAAGAAGATGAGACATTGGGACGTGCGTCTCACGTGTGTACTTTTGTTTCATCTGTTTCATACTTTTTAAATGGAAACGGTTTTAAGCGTCGCGATGTCGCACGTGTCACGTCTCCGACGATTACTTGTTTGACAGATGCCATCTTACGTCGCACGTCTACTCTGTGGAGTTTGAGCCTTAGATACCTACTGAAGTTTAATGTGTTATGCAACTGTTCAAGGTTAATGTAATCATATCAATATAAAATAGGTATAGAATTTACGTCATATACATAATACGTCAAACTTATATGACAAACTTATGTTTACGGCGTCCAAATACTTAAAAACTATCAAAAAAACGTATTCCTTCTTTAGACGCAGTCGGGAAAAAACTAAGAAGTATACTCTGTAATAGTCATAAATATTAAGTATTTTATTATTTTTGCGTATGATGAGCGTGTGGCATTTCTTGCTTGATAGATAATGCCTATATTTTTTTGAATCAGCTGACTACTAGGTAGTAGAATTATTATGATCTACTAAGATAATATACGTAACTATAATGTATCATTCACTCACACATATATTAAGATAAAAAATACAGTAGATACAGATGACAGTATTAGGTAAATAATTTTATATAAGTACATTAAGTGCCTCTACCGCGTAAGTAAAAAATATTGTCTATCAAATGTTTTGTTTATTTAACTTAACGTTTGCATAGTAGCAATTCTAGCGTAACAAATCAAATAAATTTCAAGGTTTAAAACTAAATGCGCAATGAACTTTATGTAAAGATGACTAACCACGTAAATACCTACTCCATTGTCGCATTTTTTATTAAATCGGCAAAAAGTGTGAATAGCAAAATTGATTTTGTCTTGTATCTCGTCACTATAGAAATTACTTTTTGTCGATTTACTAAGCCCATTATTGAACCATCGCCAGTATAACAACATACCCGGTTAATGTATCTACTAATACTGGTTTTTCATACAAACACTAAGAAAAAACAGTATAAGCTGATCCCTTAAGGCCTCTTCTTTATTGCGCCATGCTGTCAAATCCTTAGCCACACGCCTCCGACTTTTCTTCGCAGCAGATATTATGCCATTTGTATATAGAACACCATGAGGATATTAACATAGATAGATAAACATACTAACCTAGGCTGGTATAAATTCGTATAAAATATCTGAATATGAATATGTAACTATTTTGGGCCATGGAACTATAAATTCTCAGTAGAGACTAAATATATGACAAATTAATGAAGCACGATAAAATCACTAGTAGTGATATTTATATCGATGTAGTGAATTTGTTCAATGTCACGTGATTGTGTATAAAACGGTCCTCATAAGGATAGAGAAGTGACGCTGCGCGTCCACTGCTAGAAGGAATCTAATAAGAGTTGCTTCTGCTACGTACCTAACTGTACGCAGGTATTGTAAATAAATCATTATTTATTTATTTATTATGAGTCAGACATGTCCCACCCACTGCAGGGCAAAGGCCTCCCTCCCCCTCTTCCAGTTTTCCCTATCTTTCCACCTCCATCCAGTTTGGGGCGTTAGCATTTAACTCGTCTCTCTATCTTTTCAAAATAAATCATAAATTTTATGGCTAAGTTAAAGCCTGTCTTTTAGGCTTTGCAGAAGACGCACGGCCCAGATTTTAGGACATTTATTCAATCGGTTTAATTTAGGTGAGTAGGGTGTCTCAAAATAAAGAGAGAGATGCACCAGTTTAATAATATTTTGAACCAAACTCAAACATGACTTTTACAAGTAGGTTCGTCGAGTACTGCCTGTTGATATAACAACACATGTACCTACTGGAATTTGTCGCTTGGAGACGAGTATAAATTAAAGAGGTTGAAAATTTCCCCAGAGCCCGCTAGGCGTCCGTAGCTCAGTCGTTAGAGCGGTGGAACGGTGATCCACAGTCCCGGGTTCAAGTCCCGGCGGTCGCTGGTGAATTTTTCAATTTTCACATTTTCAATTTATGATTACAACACATGTTCTGTCTTCAGCAAAACCGGTATTGAGTGGACGCGCACTCTACTCCCAATTAGCGAAATGTATATTTACTTTCAATTCGAGCTCAATTAACACATGGGCGCAAAACGGGCTCGCCCACTCATCTAGGCCACATAACATGGTAGAATTTATCAGAATGAGAAATGCTTTATCATCGTTTGTAGGCAGAATGAAGATAAGTGTTTATGACTGAGGTTCCAGTTACTGCATGGGAAAGACTTTTTTTGAGAACTGTTTGAGTTGCACACGTAAATAGTTCTACCCTTTTGAGTAGACGACCGCACTTATTTTCCAGATGAACTCTGTCGCAGTTAATTTTATTTTTACAACAAAGAATCCGTTAGTAAGTTTTTTCATATGGATGAAATCAGAGTTGACTAGGCATTTCGATACTATATGGCCTTGCCGCAAAAAGTTAGACAAGTTTTGAAAATAAAACTTCATACAAAAAAACACGAGACACCCGTTCAACATGTTTGTTTAACATTTTTGTTGGTTGAATGTACCCTGTTATGAATTTCTTGTTTCAATCCAGATTTAATTAGAAGATGTCATTTGATGTTACGACGAATGTAATCCGATTAGGGTTTCAATACAATAAAATAATTTTCTTATGTAATTTTCATGAAAAAATTTGGAAAAATAGTACCGTGTGGTGCCGGCTTAGAATAGCATCACCCCGTATCTTTCCTATGGGTGTCGTAAATGCGACTAAGAGATTTGAGAGTTTATGTGTATTACATGGTAATACACAGTCTTCTGAATGACTCTGAAACTTTTGTCAGACGTGGTGTAAATGTCCGTTTTTACAGCTGTTTTCGCTCTGTCTACCCCTTAAGTGATTAAGGCGTGATATGTGTATGTAGATATGGAAAAAACCACAATGTACAATCTAAGCATTGCCGGCGTCGGCTGCGTAGTAGAGTAGAAGCGTTAATTAAAAGTTTTTAGAGCATTGCGGTTTTCTGTTCGCAACTCAGTTTTCAGTAAACAATGGTTAGTTGTGTTGCTCTTCGCCTTTTTGCAAACGACAATGGAAACTGAAATAATTGTGTAACGAACTCAATTGCATGAATTCCGATACTAGCAGATTTATTAAAAACCAAAAACTCATCTGCGGTAATTTCAATGTATACCTATTTTGCGTTTAAAATCCGTCATTGTGAATTTATGTAATTTTAATTTAGCCAGTGTAACTCGCGCTGTTGAGACGAATCTCAACAAATCATTAACGCGATAACGATTTGAATTTTGAGTTGAACACGAAATTCTTTTTCATGGGCTACAACGCCTTTTGACAAATCAGCTACAGCCCAATCGGCTGGGCGATTCTTGACATATGAGGTGTCCTTTTGTCTCAGCAGCGCGAGTGACACAGGTTTTAATATAGCCATATTTCAATCAATTTAGCGGAATATAACTTTGAAATTATCTCGGGCGAGTTTTTGTTTTTTATATTATGCTTGTTTGTAGTTTATCATAAGTACTGTGGCGAATGAATCACCATGAATCATTTTGCAGACGTTTTTTCAGCTGCGTATGTTTTTCAAATCTTGGTCGTTGCTCTGACTTATGTTCACAAGATTTATGAAAGGATATTTATGTTCTTTTAAACTTGATCCCACCCAAAACATAAATGTGAAAGGCTGCCAAGTTCGATAATATTGGAATGCTTCGCCTATAAAAGAAGTGAGATCTAAATAAGTACCAAGTTCCATACACAGACCTCAGTTAAAAATAGTTACAGGAATGCACACTTGATTTTTCGCAGTTTGGAAATAAGAATCTACTTTCCGTACTATTCCGAACTTGGCAGCCTTTCACATTTATGTTTTGGGTGGGATTTCATTTATTTTTGTAAGGTTTATTTTCTTTTTTTCTTATGATTTTTACTTTACTTTGACTAAATACAAACCTTCGTAACGAATTTTAGGTCGGTACGACCATTGGAAAGATATAGATAAATTTTTGTTTTAGTTCCTTAGGGGTATGAATTTACACCTTCATTATTTTTAAACCGACTCACACTTGGCCATTTTCAGATTTTTCCTTTACCTTGACCTAAGACCTACCTCCGTGCCAAATTTCAAGTCAATACGACCATTGGAAGTGGTCTAGGTTTTTGATGAGTGAGTAGAGTCAGTCAGTGAGTGTATAGTAAAAATAGCGATTTTCTGACGTCAATATCTCAAGACCTACAATAGGTACATTAATGAAATTTTGTATTTTAGATAAGTAAGTAGATCTCGACAGATACTAGAAATTTCTATGCGTAGATAAAATAGATTTTGATTTATAGGCGAGTCGAACTTGGCCCGAAATGGTTCGTGTAATATAACCCACGGCCGGTGTGTCGCTTTTTTTGCTCGAACTTGGCGGACACACTGCCGTGTGTCTAGATTTACAAAACAACATCTGCAGCAACATTTAAACGTTCATTTCCAGTTCAAAAGAACACTGTTTCTTGGATAAGGTACTTCAATTTACAACAAGAAGAATTAAGTACTTACGTAAGATTTTACTCAGGTAGTTAAAGAACCTGCTTATTTGTATTTTTTTTATCTATGTGGTACATTTTGTACTTTATTGATTCATCCAAATTATCATAATATCAACCCACATCTTACACAAGAATTGGCCTATACTCAGCAGCGGGTGCTGAGTAGGTATAGGCCAATCCTTTTTTCGCCATCTACTGCGGTCCTGTGCCTCCCGCATCCACTGTCTGCTAGCACTGGCTACTAGATCGTCGGTCCAACTGGCGTCCATACAAATTCTTACTGATTATTCCTAAAAACTGTGTACGAGAACAATACCAGTAAGTTTATCCCTTAAATGAGAAGGTTGAGGTTATCTAGCTACCAACTAGGAAATGGCAGTGCTATTGTCAGAAAAACAAACTCGAACACACATCACTATCTCAGTATCTAAGTATCAACAGAACTGTTACTCGATAACAGTTGCTTTGCTGCGTATTGCCTTATCTCGCGCCACGTGAGTACACAATAACAAATCGGTTAATGTATGTCGTGCTCGAGCGTAGAGACCTTGGATCCGTGATTCGAAGTTCATGGGTTTGATTCTGTACGGGTAAAATCGAGTTGAATCGATGGGGCTAGCGCGAAAATGTTGTAATAGAAGGTTCATCGACCCTATTTAGGATTTACGCGAGTGTCATTTGTTACATAGGTTTCTACTGTCAAATTCTTAAAGTATGAGAACAATAAAATAACAAAATCTCATAGAAATAGGTACAAGAAAGTCATATGATTCTGAGACAATTTTAATCCAAGAAATAGGACGTTCGTGGCACTATCTTCTTTAGTTACCGTTGTGTGAGGTACAGTTTCTTCTACCGTGTCATAATTAGGCCGTCTGTAATTTGTGTAATTAGTTTGATAAAGGGATTATGAGATCAAAAGATTAGACGATGAAATTGCGAAATATTTTTACTTCGACGTTTACATTAAGCCTAGGCACGCAGTGTGTTTATAAATTAAATGTAGGTAACACTGATTACGCTTTGTATTAAGTGTATGCAGAAGATGACCGTGTGATGACGGCTTAGAATAGCAACGTCCCATATCTTCCCGTGGGCGTCGTAATAAGTGAGAAAAGGATTTGAGGGTTGATGAGCATTGCAATTATAGGCGACAGGCTGACAACCTGTCACTATGATGACATACAGTTTTCTAAATGACTTTCAAACTTTTTGAGACGTGGTGTAAATGGCCGTGTTTTACAGTTGTTTACGCTCTGCCAACTCCGCAAGGATATAGATAGGCGGTAAATATGTATGTATTTAGGGTATTTAGAAAATGTAACATAACGCAATAAGAGTAACTTGATGCATTAGGTAAACCATTTAATACAATACAATAAACAATAACCTGTAACGTCATGTACATACATCATGTAAATACGTCATGTAAATAAGTACATTACATACAATAAAATAGAAGTAATATTAGAAGGGTACATTTGGATCTGGACTTAGCCTCTCCTAAAAGATTCTCGTATAGGCACTTCCATTCCTGATAATTCGAATTGAAGGCAAAACGCCCTGTACCTACCCCATGTCGTCGGTATTTAGGTACTCCCCTAGGGTTCATCGGGTCGTTGGATGACTTGGTGTCCCACACGAAGAGGGAGAGAGAGAGAGGTGTACGTAACGTAATTAGTAGAGTACCCTATACTTAAGCTACCTATGTCGCCCTATACTTAGCTCCGGTAGTAAAACTGTATCTTCGTGAGTAATTAAATTCTCTGATCGCGATTATGCTTTATGGAAAATCGATATTACATCAAGAACACCGGTATTACGATATCCGATTAAAGAAAGATTATGATTTTAGGTCGAAGTGTAGATCTTTAATATCCTATAGATGTTTCTACATAGCACATTATTATGTCGAAATTTTATCTTGCTTCTTATAGCTTCCACAGGACATTATGAGAGCACCATAAGCTCCTAAATGCAAATACTTACGACATTTTTCTTCCCACTACTGTAATATAAGATGATAGATGACACAGTGACGCCATGACTCGACTTTGATAAACTTTTATCATATTTAAGCGTGCTGTAGCGGCACATAGTTAGCGGCTAAGAATACTGTCACTCCTAGTCCTTGCTCCTAGTTCATTCAGGTCAGGACATTTCGTGAAAATGCGACGTAGAGTTTTGACCTCGGCTGAATATCTGTCGACTATGGTCAACTGCATGATGGCGGTGATACCACCTACAATAAGCATTCCCAAAGAGATTTGACGTCAGGCAGGCGGACGGTATAAAACATTTCCAAATCCTTTTGCCACGCGGTTTTGTGATTTAACGAAACATGTTGCGCCGATTAATTTGAGTTAAAGGCAGCCAGATAATGATGATGATGATAAGAAAGTCATAAGAAGACATTTAATAAATAGTGAAGGAAGCTGAAAAGAGGTAGCTTGCATGCAGTCATAGTTATTTTGGCATGGAGACCGGTTTTTTTTGCGTTTCTGAGTAACTATTTATCCATGACACCTCCTCGGTACAGGAAATCTAATATATGTATTATATAAGTACCTATTATAAAAACCTGGGAAAACCATGCATACTTCGAATAGGCTTTATGATTGATTAAAAAAAAAACTTAAGTAACTACACGATCATGACTTACCTACATTATGAACATAATGCTTCTTTATACATCTTAAAGTCAGCTTTGTGGAATAATCTTTAAATAGTTATTAGTTATTACTATTACTAAACACATATTTTATAGTAAAGAGTTCCGTTTAGTCGCACAAATGTGCTTTGAACTAATAAGGTCAACCTTTATCCCCATATTCCGTAACGTCGGAATAATTCCAAGATTAAATGGCCCCTTTAGATTCAATGGTCCCTCTATCTGAATCTTTATTGATGAGAATTCCTTGGATTTTGCTCAACAAACGCCTTTGTTGAATAACGTTTATGCGGAATAGTACACTTTAGCTGGTCAAAAGATGTCACTCAAATGAAACTATTTACTGCCCACCTACAAATTTAAGGGTTCAACTTATACTGTTTTTCATACAAATACTAGAAAAACCAAAATAAGTTAATCCCTTAAATGGGTAGGTGAATCTATCTATTTTCATTGCAGTACCTCAATCAGACGTAATAGAAATTTCGACAAAATATTTACATTGCGAGAGATTTTGATTGTATGTGTGATCAGGGTGCCACCTAATATTAGGATTTTCGTATGGAATTTCGTTATTTGCCGCATCCAAAACATCGGCAAATACATATAGTAGATGTGAGAACCGGTAAGGTTCTCACATCTACTATATGTATTTGCCGTAATAATCGCGTGTAAGTGAATAGCCAGTAGTTCAAACTCCGGATTAAATTCTATGTGTAGAGTCGAAAACTATTTTGAAACTTAACCGTCAAACTTAAAATCTGAATATTTCAGCGTGTGGTGCCGGCTTCGAATAGAATCACCCCACATCTTTCCCGTGGGTGTCGTAAAAAGCGATTAAAGGCTTGAGAGTTGATGTGTATTGCAATTTTGTCGGCAGCATGACAGCAGCCCGATAAATTACTGTTTACCTAATGAGCCTCAATATGTGGTTGGCCTGTCGCTGCTCACACTACGATACAGGTTAACCCCTAGTGTAGTGGGGGCTGATAAGGGCTACTGCATGTTGGAGTAACTACCTCGAGTCTCACCTGGTTTTCTTATAAGTTTATGCCAAAATGAAAGTAGGTTACTCAGGTTACTAATAAGGTTTTTGTATTTTGTTTTTTTTTTATTACACCGTCTTCTGAATTACTTTCAGACTTTTGTCAGACGCAGTGTAAATGGCTGTTTTTACAGCCGCCGTTTACGCTCTGCCTACCCTGCAAGGGTAATAGGCGTGATATATGTATGTAGGTGTGAGAACCGCCAAAGTGGCGCGTGTAAGTGGGTAGCTAGTAGTTCAAACTCCGGATTAAATTCTATGTTTAACGTCGAAATTCGTCAGAAACTGAAACTTCTGCAAAATTAACCATCAACTTATTGTGTTTATGGATTTGTGGAAATCTGAAATTAACGATGTGGGCAAAACATTATTACTATTACCCGACTGCCTGAATGATATATGAATTTATGTGGGTATGTATGAGTATGTGGACTAGAAATTCTTACTCAAGGGCTACAGCCAAAACGGCTGGGCGGATGGATCTTGACATATTATGAGGTTTCGTTAGGTTCGTCTCAGCAGCGCGAGTGACACCGGCTATATTAAAATTTCATAAATACAAAAAGGCGGATTTTAAACACAAAATATAACTTTGAAATTACCGCAGCCGGGTTTTTGATTTTTAATACATTAGCTTATTTTCTAACTAACGTATCTTCATAACTAAATAGGTACGTGTTTGGAAAATTCGGTAGATTGTATACGGCTTCGGGCAATTTGTAGAACAGAGATTATCGTTTATTCGTTCCGAATGAATGAACGCTGCTGTTCGAGCATAGATAATGTGTTTAGTATTTTGCATATACCTACTATCTACACTTATGAGTACCTGCATAACTACATCATAGCTATTTATTTAGTACATATGAGTATGCTGTACAGTCCTCGTAGATATAGTTATTTGTTCAATTACTAAACTTTATTAACATAAAATTGTGTACCGTCACTTTGCGCGCTAAAGTTTATGTAAGTACCTACAATACATTGTGTATCGACACTTCGCACGCGAGTTGATGACCATCCTGTAATATGTGCCTCCTTGTCACACTCTCCGTGGTACTGGTATGTGCGACAGAGGCATGAACCATGAAATCGCGCGCGAACTACACATGGGCGAACTTTAATTCCAATGGAATTAATTATCCACCACGTCCATGTCTTAGTTAGGGCATGTGAAAATTCTTACAATTGAGTTTTATGCATTTATTTCCATTTTTTCCATTCGCAGTTGACGGATATCGTTATTTTAATCTGCTTCCAACAAATTGTAATATTTTTTTTATGAGAATTAAAAAGGCAGGATAAGTATATGTATGATAATAATTTGTTTTTATCCTTATAGGCAACGCATATTGCATATTTTATTTTTATAAGTAGTTATAAATAATGTTGTAGCAACATTGTATCACGTCTAACTACTTGTTTGTAATTAAATACGAATGCGTGTGCATCTGTTTATAATGATATTATTATGGTAGGTATTTTATTTACCTATGAAACAGGCACATACTTTTTCGAGCCATATTAGCTGTAACACTAAATAGAGAATTTATAGAAGGACAGCTCGCCCTTATTCCGACTGTTTATGCCTACATTTTAGGGTTATTTCTTTCTTTTTACCGGACTGCCTCAGAAGGAGGGTTATGTTTTTCGAGAGAATGTATATATGTGGACAAGAAAATTCTTTTTCACGGGCTACATACAGCCCAAATGGATAGCTGGATTTTGACATATGAGGTGTCGTTAGATTCGCCTCAGCAACGCGAGTGAGACTGGCTATATTAAAAAACTAGAGGAAAGCCCGGCTTCGCTCGGGTGAAATGAAACTCGTAATGTAGGTGCAAAATATAGGTACTTGCGTATTCTCTAAATTAGTGAAGGCAAAGCAGGAGTGTACCTATAGCGAGAAATTGACGTAACCCTATCTTGACAGCACGCTATCTCGATCACAGTAAATATATCGCTTCTTTGGTCTCAGCAGTAAAGTTTCATACAAACGCTCAAAAACTCACTCACGCACACATACGGCGCCGCTAAATGAAGCTTATATTTTCAAACTTGATGTCCTTCTTTGACTCGACCCACGTCTTATTTGTAAATTTTACCATTTTGTTTGCAAAATCGCCCTTACTCTAGTACTTATATGATGCAATAAAACATGCTGTACTATGACAGACGCAACAGTTCACAGCTAGACATAGGCCTTCCCTTATTAGGGGGGTATTTGCCATACTCACTACACTTGGCAGTCGGATTGGCGAGCGTAGTTCAAGGTGATGTATTCACAGACAAATTTGCAGCCCATTCTTTTATTATGACAGCTGACACCTGTCATATAGATCTCGTTAAGGCCTACAACTTTCCCAAAGAAACCAATAGTTTAGCATGCATAGTTTCCGAAATAAACGACTTTTTAGTATGACAGCTGACGCCTGTCATGTAGATCTCGTTCAGGCCTACAACTTTTCCAAAGAAACCAATAGTCTAGCACGCAGTTTCCGATATAAACGACTTTTAGTATGACAGCTGACACCTGTCATATAGATCTAGTTAAGGCCTAAAACTTTCCCAAAGAAACCAACAGTCTAGCATGCATAGTTTCCGATATAAACGACTTTTTAGTATGACAGCTGTTATGTAGATCTTGTTAAAGCCTACAACTTTCCCAAAGAAACTAATAGTCTAGCACGTATAGTTTCCGATATAAACGACTTTTTAGTATGACAGCTGACAACTGTCATATAGATCTCATTAAGTCCTACAACTTTATCAAAGAAACTAATAATCTAGCACGCATAGTTTCCGATATAAACGACTTTTTTGTATGACAGCTGACACCTGTCATGTAGATCTCGTTAAGTCCTACAACTTTCCCAAAGAATCCAATAGTCTAGCACGCATAGTTTCCGATATAAACGACTTTTTAGTATGACAGCTGACACCTGTCAGATAGATCTCGTTCAGGCCTACAACTTTCCCAAAGAAACCAATAGTCTAGCATGCATAGTTTCTGATATAAACGACTTTTTAGTATGACAGCTGACACCTGTCATGTAGATCTCGTTAAGGCCTAAAACTTTCCCAAAGAAACCAATAGTCTAGCAGGCATAGTTTCCGATATAAACGACTTTTTAGCTGACACCTGTCATGTAGATCTCGGCCTACAACCTTGCCTACAACCATCCTACAACTTTAGCTATCAAGAGGATGTCACTGGTTCCTGTAGAAGACACTATCATCTTGCTGCTGGGGCCTCCTACCGTCCGGCACTCTGGAATCCTATTATACTGACACTGGCAGGATTACCCTAAACGGGTAAAAGTCCATAACTAATAAAAAAAGGGACCATGGACTAAAAAGTTCTTAATCAGAAGCTAGGTGGTAGCTAGGCAACGGATTGGCGATGTGATAGTAACAAAAACCGGCCAAGAGCGTGTCAGACACGCCCACAAATAGGGTTTCGTAGTCAACGTTTAAATATCAGGTTTTTCAGCATAACAAAATTAATTTTGTTGCTGGTTTGTTAGCAGCAGTATGATGACCAACCGCAAATAGAAAAACTCATTTTTTCTGAAACCTTTAAGGGTACAATATCCGTTATAGTTTTCATTGTAACTTCAGATTGTAAGCTATATTCCATACTAGATGGTGCCCGCGAACTTCGTCTCGCCAAGCGATGTTTTCCTGTGTTTCGTGTTTATGTTATACATATTTATTTCGTATTTATAGTTTAGCCATGCTCCTTGTGTCCCTCGTCAGGTAGGTAGACAGGCCATCCAGTGCTGATAAAAGTTATCATCACTTATCTATCATCATAAACGTTGATGAAGACCTTAATCAAAACATTTGTCAGCCACCATTTCAAACATCAAAATGGATGCATGTACAATCTATGGCGGCGCCCACAACGCAGCGCTAACGCATGCATACCAATTTCAAATGGTTGGTTGGTTGGTTGTCGGGTATCCGGGTTCTAGTCCCGGTAGGACACTCAAAAAGTTGATATTTTCGCTTAGTGTTTTTTATTTCCTAGTCGCAGTCTGTTTAAGACATTGCATTCTGAACTATCTGAGAAAACCAAGATGGTTCCGTGTTTCGGCCCCGGTTGCTGTTTATGATTAAAAAGACGGTGGTCGTTACACAGCCATGTCAGAGGCCTGCTATTTGGAGTAGGCAGTTGAAAACTCTGACACCTGGGTTCATCGGGTCGCTGAACGACTTGGTGTCCCACACGAAAGAAGTTTCCCTCCAATTATTTTCAGGGTTTATTACCTAAAGGGTACCCAGTTACTGATACTTCACTGTCTGTTTGTTCATCCATCTATCACCAGTGGCTCATGCAACGAAACTATAGGCTACAATTCTACAGGCGAAATTCGATGTACATTGCGTAGCTGATTAGCAATTATGATTTCATTAATAAACCGGCTACGCAATGTACATCGAATTTTGCCTGTAGAATAGTAGCCTGTAGTTTAGAAAATCGGTACAGGAGGCTGTATCTCATAAACCGTGATAGTTAGAGTTGAAATTTTCTCAAATGTCATATTTCTGCTGCCGCTATAAAAACAATTAATACTTAACACAGAAATAAAATAAAATTTAAAGGGGGCTGCCATACAAATATTTATTTAATATCGTATGTTTTGGGGGAATGAGCAACTTTCCCGCCGTAAAAATCCTAGATGTTGACTAATGCTAGAAGCTACATATTACAAAAAGGTTCATCAATATATTTTACTTTTTTTCGGAGATAATCGCGTACAAACAAACATCGCGAGAATTCAAATATAAAGCCGCTGTAGGTTTGTATTTTCAAAGTAAGTATAAAGGGTTGCTTAGCACTAAACTTTTACAGTTTTATTAAATAGACCTTTCACTGTTGACATTAAATGTGTCGTTATAGATAACAAAAAAACGGAATAGTTTTAGGCAAAAATCATAGTTACTGATCTTGAGGTTCACTCACATCTACGTGGTACCCAGACCTTTCATTTCAGCATGCAAATGAGAGATTTTCCGGCAGTAATAAGTAGTTTATACTTTGACCTTGTGTGCTTAATAAGTTAATAACTATAAGTACACGACAAAAAAACTATATTGAAATCCACCTGGTTAAAAATTAAATGTTTTGAAAAAATTTTAAGATTCTACTTGTAATCGTATTTCCCATGAAAATGAACGATTTTTCCGCAATAAAAGTGTCCTAGATGTTGAGCAGAATTTACACGACAAAATGTTTCATTCAAGTCCAACCGAAGGTCGAAGAGTCCATTTTACGTTTAATCGTATTTACCGTAGGAAAGTGCGATTTTCCTGCAGTAAAATGTTGACCAGGTTTAGTAGCTACACAATACAAAAGGTTTCGATCAAATCCATCCAGTAGTTTCAGAGATTAGCGGTTAACTTATCTTAAAAATGTAAAGATTTTACGCTTTATCCTTTTTCCCTTAGGAAAGAGCGATTTTCCCGCAGTAAAAAGTGGCTAAGATGTTGACCAGGTTTAGTAGCTACACAATACAAAAAGTTTCATTCAAATCCGTCCAGTAGTTTCGGAGATTAGCGGTAACAAACAGACAAACGGACAAACAGACAAACAGACAAAAATTTAGATAATTACTGAAATGTGTTCTAATGCTATTTCTACATCACCCCCAATTAGTTTTTCGTATTTTTATTCAATGTACAGACACACGGGTTTTACTGTTTTATTATATGTATAGATTTATTTCAAATTTTTAGCGTTTATACTTTAGAAGTTACAGCTGGAACAAATTATGGGTCAAAAACGCCCTTTTTAAAAGCAAATATCTCGTGACAGAAACATTTTAGAGAATTTGTTTCAAAGAAACCTCACCTTAGTTTTAAAAGACCTATTCAACGATACCCTACTCAATATTCGGGAAGAAAAAAAATTTTTTTGCCCCCCTTTCACTTGTATGGGAGGGGGTCCAAAAAACATTTTAAATATTTTTTTCTTAACATTTCTAAGTTTGGGTCAACACGATCTATCTTCTCACCAAATTTCATGTTGATAGCTCTAAAACTGACGAAGATATGAGGGCGCGGCATACAGACAGACAGACAGACAGACAGACAGACAGACAGACAGACATGACGAAACTATAAGGGTTTCTAGTAGACTACGAAACCCTAAAAATGGCAGGGCCTTGCCTGTCAGCATCGTTAGAATTTTATAAAATTCTCGATAATCGGGTAAATTCAGATATTATGTTGTCGACTCGAAATCAATATTTCTTTATGTAAGTATTATTATTTAGAAAACAGAAAACAGGGGGTTACCGTTACCCCTGCACGAGATTATTAATATAGATTATAGATTCAAGATGGCGGATTTTTGCAGCAAAATACTACTTCAAAAATACCGCAGTCGGGTTTTTGGTTTTTTAACACATCTATTTGTTCTGAATTTTAAAGTGTTGTACCTGGGTCAAACATACTTAGGTACATTACTTACATTATATCAAACGTACACTATAACATACAATACAAAGTATCACCAATGAAACGTCAATTTTAATGGCTCTATTTATCTTTTCAGGTACTTATCTATTTTCTGCACTACTTGCTCCTACAGCCTGGTAATATAATAAATCACCCGTACAACTAACTTCACTATAATTTATCCCACCAAAAACATTTACTTGTAAAAAGAACCAAGTCTCGCCTCTCAGTTCATCTACTGTAAAAAGTTGTGAGATCCATGTGATGCCAAGTCGGTTATTGATTAATTTCAAGGATTACTTCAGGAACTTTCATCTTAAGCTATTGCGTAATTAGGTAACAGGCATCATCTTACAGTAACTATATCGATATTTAAAACTTTTATATTTACAATAACTAGAATGACCCGGCCATCGCACTAGACCATCGTATCTCACAAGCAAATAGTGTGCGATTGCCAAGTCATTCTAGTTATTGTAAATATAAAAGTTCTGAAATATCGATATAGTTACTGTAAGATGATGTCTGTTACCTAATTACGCAATAGCTTAAGATTAAAGTTCCCTGAAGTAGTCCTTGAAATTAATCAATAACCGACTTGGCATCACATGGATCTCACAACTTTACAGTAGATGAACTGAGAGGCGAGACTTGGTTCTTTTACAAGTAAATGTTTTTGGTGGATCTCATTCTTTTGTAGATAGTCTTCCTCTTTCTCTTATCTGGAACTACTTCTTGAGCCTCAGCTACAGATTTCCTCAAAGCCCATCCGTAAAGTTAACTTTGTAATCCTATACATTTGTATGGAAATACAAAGTTAGTTATGCGGTTGCAATCGAATTTTCAGAATGTTATAGTTTTCCCTTTATTCATACACTAAATACAAGGTGTATTCTAAGTTTCAAGCTCCTCAGTCTGCTAGAAGTACCTTAGAATTTTGATGATCGGTCAGTCAGTCAGTCAGGCAGAAAATTAAGAAACTTTGATTAACTATAACTTCTAAACTACTGGTCGAAATTAAATGAAATTTGAAATGTATCGTGTCTATGCAGTGCTTGATAAGATATTTTAAAATGAGGGTTCTAAACTTATCGACAAGTGAGTTATGGGGGGGTCAAAAATGGACTGAACTGGTTCAAGAAAAGGATGGTACGGCCGTGCCGCTTTCAGCTCGACTTGGTGGGGGCACTGCCGTGCCCCCAGATCTCGTAGAGAATTGGGTTGTCCTTTGTTCAGGTTTATAGATCAGTTCATACTCATTGTTTATGGTAGGTATTATTTAGAACATCTGCCGTTACTTCGCTTTGTGAAAGCTGTGTAGGTACGACCCACTTCAGTATTAGTTACTAACATGGGCACAAATTAAGTATTGGTTGGCGCCGATCCAAAGAGCTGGCTTCAAAGAAACGTCGCTTTACTCACACAGACATCCACACGCCGTCATTTACGCGCAATCTCGAACCGGTTCGAACCGGCTAATAGCGAGTGTCAACAGCGTTTCGGTGCGGGCGGGCAGCAAAATTACGTCTCGCAAGTTGCTTGCAAGTGCCTATATTTTTGTATAGGTAGTATGTTATACCTAGTGTACGTTTGATGTTATAGTATGGGAAAATTAATTTATTCAGATCGAATAATTCGTGTAGTTTTGAAAGTTGCTGCAGTTATTCCTAAAGATGTCCAGATTAATATACTAAAAGCCCCCGAGGGAGGGACACGAGCCGGCGGTGGGGGGGAAAGGTCCCTTTTTTAAGGTTTTTGCTTGTAACTCGAAAATTATTCATAATATCTGTTTAGTGACTTCTACATTAATTATCTACGTAAAAATTCCTATAAATTACGTCACAACATTTTTACCGTACGATCATTACTTTAGGAGATACAGAGTATTAAAGGTAAAAAAATAAGAAACAATGTAGTTTTACAAATTTCAATTATTAAAAGAAATTACATATTTTTTTTCACCGACTTCTTTTCACGTATGTCGACTTACTCAAATTGTGTTTCATTTTCGTCATCTTTATCACTAACATCGATGGGGGGTCCATTCGTACAAGCTCCTAGGCAGCCGCTACAGATAAAGACTACACTTAATGCCCGCTTTTCGGCAACTGCGTGCAACCTGTGCCCAAAAAAGGCAGCCAAATGTGAATAGTATTTTACACTTCGTGTTGCGATTTCTTGATGGAACTCCATATTTTAGGTAAATTAAAAACTTTTTACACTAGTTCCACTAATATTCTATTTATTTAAATTATAATGCGACCGGTTTCGTTACACCATCTTCAGGCAGTACTTTTTAAAAATCAAAACAATAGTATTATACACAATGTGTCGGTATTACTAAAAATACCATGTCGCAGTTCAGAGAGAACTTAGTCAAAAATTACAATGTCAAGTTTGTGCAAAAAAAATCATGTCAAAATATAATAATAATAAAAGTTGATGTCCAGAAGATATAAAAATTAAAACAATTGATAATTTGATAATAATAAAATAAAAAGGTACTGAAAGTACATTAAAATTAATTGAAATAATTGAGTATTGGTGATGAAGATAAACATGTCTGGTCATTTAAAATATTGAACTTGGATTTATGTCTGTTTATTTCCATGGCTTCCAGCGTGGGTTCCAACTACATTAAAATAAAGTTCACGTCGCAAAGATACGGAATTAATAAACTTATAGATAAGTGCAAACGAAAGTGGTTGGAATCCGAGATTCACTACTTATACAAACAACGATACAATATTGGTGTACATCTGAAGATCATACATATGGAATTGTCCCGCCGACTTCATAGTGTAGAATTTGATTGTCTACAACAGAACACATATGAGAAGGTAAACTTAATTATCCATAACATGTTTATGTCGCAGTTAAATAAAATTAGTAACTTGATAAAAAGTCAGAAAGGTGGCACTTCTCAGTATAAAGAGAAACCTTTCTACAGAAAAGTAGAAAATAGAACTGAAGTAAGTTTTAATATACCGGAAGAGAAAATTTTGGAAAAAGGTCTAAAACACTGCCCAAATATCAAAATTACAGAAAAAGATCTCAATAACCTTGCAGCTGACTTGGAAGTTGCCACTACAGGTGACAAACAAGCTAAGCAAGCGTGTGCCTTAGAACTCCGTAAAATGGGCAAAACCCCAGAAAATAATCCTACTAAAGATGACAGAATCATAAAGAATATTAAGAACAAAATTAAAGAAAACAACTTAATAGTCACAAAAGCAGACAAAGGAAACACTGTAATTATTACTACTAAAGAAGAATACACTAACAAGGTCGACGATTTTTTAAAGTCAGGACAATTTCAGGTATTGAAAAAAGATCCGACAGAAATATACAACAGAGAAGTCAAAAACACAGTCAACTCCTGCGAAAGCATTTTGCAACATACTAAACCGCACTTCCTCATACAAATGAACCCAACACCACCCAGGCTACACGGCTATTATAAGCTACACAAAGAGGACCAACCGATACGACCCGTTGTGTCATACACGGGAGCACCAGCTTATAAGTTAGCAAAACTGGCAAACCACTTATACAAAAAGTTGACTAAGTTCAAACCAACACACACGGTTGAGAACAGCATAGACTTGATTCAGAAAATTGATAACATAATTGTTCCATCTCAAGCAAAACTGGTATCGTTTGATGTTAAAAATCTCTTTCCTAGCGTACCAGTCAAAGATTGTTTAAAATCATAGACGAAACGTTGTGTAACTCAAGTCTTGAAGCCCAGAAGTAATAGACTTAGAAGCAATTTTACGGATATGTCTAGAACAAAATTACTTCCTATGGGAAGGAAAAACATACAAACAGATAGACGGCTTGGCTATGGGTAGTCCTTTGTCACCACTTTGCGCAGATATTTACATGGATGACTTCGAAAATCCGTTCTTAAATCTAAATTTAAAGAACACATCCAATACTGGTACAGATATGTAGATGACATCTTATGTTTATGGACAGGAGCAACGAAACCTTACAAGAACTACTTGTACACATGAATTCCATCAACCATAATATCCAGTTGACTATGGAGTTAGGTGGAGAGACAATAAACTTCCTAGATCTTACTATAAGCATAAAGGAGAATGCCCACCAATACAAAATCTACAGGAAAGCTACATACAGCGACAACATCATACATGCAACATCGCGTCATCCAGACAATCACAAACATGCGGCTTTTCATGCTTTCATCCATCGGTTAGTGAAAGTCCCTATGAATGATGAAAACTTCCGACAAGAACTGGACACAATTAAGCAGATTGCCCGAAACAACGGATACAAAGACCAACTAATACACAACATATTAAAAAGGAAACAAAAACGGGAGGCTGAGAAGCTGTCATATAACGCTACCCCGTCAGAACCAGCCAATCAGAAAAAATGGGTCAAGATTCCTTACATTGGACCACCTTCCGAAAAATTTAAACGACTTTTAAACAGCGATGGACGAAAAACAGCATTCTACAGCACCAACAGTTTAAAATCGATTATCTGCAATAACAAGGACAAAATTCCAATGGACCACCAAAGTGGCATTTACAGCCTGACATGTGACACATGCGATAGCATATATGTAGGCCAAACTGGTAGAAAGTTTAAAACGAGGATAAAAGAACACCTTTCCAGCTGGAAGAAAAAGACCAAAACGTCAACATTCGCAGAACATCTTAATGAGAATAACCATACATTCGATGACTCCAAAAACGTTAAATACCTACATATAGCTAACAAAGGACGCAAAATGGACACGCTGGAAGCCATGGAAATAAACAGACATAAATCCAAGTTCAATATTTTAAATGACCAGACATGTTTATCTTCATCACCAATACTCAATTATTTCAATTAATTTTAATGTACTTTCAGTACCTTTTTATTTTATTATTATCAAATTATCAATTGTTTTAATTTTTATATCTTCTGGACATCAACTTTTATTATTATTATATTTTGACATGATTTTTGCACAAACTTGACATTGTAATTTTTGACTAAGTTCTCTCTGAACTGCGACATGGTATTTTTAGTAATACCGACACATTGTGTATAATACTATTGTTTTGATTTTTAAAAAGTACTGCCTGAAGATGGTGTAACGAAACCGGTCGCATTATAATTTAAATAAATAGAATATTAGTGGAACTAGTGTAAAAAGTTTTTAATTTACCCAAATGTGAATAGTAAAATTACAATCTTGTATCTAAATTCTTGATTGGCATTTTATCAAACAACATTACACCAAGCCAAATTAGCTCTACATAGATCATTTGATTATAATAATATACGAGCAGTAGGTATGCTCTTTCTATTGGCATTTGCAATTCAATGTGTAATCGTAAACCTGAATTGATCACTAGTTCCTATGCTGACTCACGTGCGGAAAATTTCCCTGGATCCATCTCAATTCATCGTACGTTTGATTTACAGTCTCACGCTAACTCTTGAACAATTCTATTTTCTTATTGAAATTGATACCGGCAAGCTGGACAAAATTTATGTTGTACAATTAAGTAAATGTTACTGCATTTAGAAAAGTAACAAATATTCGCTGTTAATAGTAACAGTTTGAAAAAAAATGGTCCTAAATTTTGAATTGTTCATGAACTAGCGGGAGAGACTGTCAAACTCAGGCAGGGTTAGACTTTTGAAGGTCTTTATGCCGCGCGCAAAAGACTTACCTAGGTACTTTGACGCGCAGAATACATTCATTGGCGGTTCGAGGGTCTAGGTGGACGTGAGTTTCACTGTATTTGCGTTGAATGTAGTCGGTCAAAAATCGCAAACTATGGAGGCGCCTGCGGAAGCCATGTCCGGCAGTGGATAGGTACCTAACCTATACAAAATATATAACTCTGCAGATACTTTCTTTGGGGTGGATATCTCACGGCTATTGATGATGAGGTTTGTCATGACAGAATTACAAGATTACCCTATATTATGCTTAGGGCAGACTTTTCAGAACAGTGTCTCTTGTTCGGTGCTCCAAAACAAAAATCTAGATCAGCCTGTCTGTACAAGCGCATCTCTGAGCAAAGGAAATGACGTCAGCGACGCTCCTGTAACTGTAACTTTACATTTACGTGATTGAACACTTGGTTTTGTAACTACCTACATACCTATAGCGTAGTTCGAACGGGGTTGCTGACTCTGTAACATACTGATGTAAACATGTTAGATTTTTGTTACAAGCGTGATACATTTCGCCACAACAGTTTTGAATTGGGAGTCGGTACATACCTTCCTACAATCTACATTCCTACATCCTTCCTACATCACTTAAAAAATCACGATGATTAAGATTATGACATTTCTGATTTACATCACATTGAGAGAGTGTTTAACGATCAATATTTAGATCTCCTAAATACCTACTCCAGATAAACTAATCGCAGTAGCGTAATATAAAATTTATCTCAATAGGCACGACTAGATACATAGTATTTATAAGAATGTAGGTATTCGCTAATAGTAGAGACCTAGAGACGCATGTTGATTGACCATTGAATAGAATAGGTAAATTACCTGATATATTACATTGTGAAATTATTTTTCTAATTTAGTTTTGTGAGCCTAAACCCTGCTATGAAATAATCCTGTAGGAATATCCGTGGAAGGCTTCGAATAGGTATAGGATTTGATGCGATAGGTACAAATTGAATTTACAATGACTCAATGTATGTTCTCGGCAGTATGATAATTCGCACCCAAGCCGGCATATCAGTGTTTTTATACTTAACCTTGAAGATTCTCGTTATCTTGTCGTTTCGTCATCGTCTGGTACATCGTGTGTGGAGTGTGGAGCCCTGCCTTGGGTTACCAGTTCACGATAATATACGACTTTTTAAAGTAGGTCACCGTGATCGGAACGAAGTGTCGACACCTACATACAGCTACTAAAGTAAACTAAATAAAAAGGTTTACTTTATATGCAGGTCTGTCTGCCTAAGATCAGCTGCTGCGATTTCAATTGATTTACAGAAGACCTATTTTCAATGTATTATTGTAGATAACTAACAACTATAACTTAAGGGTTGCTACTGCATTCCCTGTCCCTGCACCTACTATTTGTTGCGATTTTAAGATACTTTTATAGTTTGACACACTAGTATTTTTAGTCTTCTATCGTATAGGTCACCTAGTCGACAAACGACGTCTGTATTGCTGTTGTAATGATCTACAATGGTATTCTAAAATAGGAAATGTAAAGCAGTTATCTGTATAAGGCCGAGGCATTGCCACAATTCAGAGCCGAAGTTTTTCTAAATTATCTAAATACACCCAATGTCAGGCAAACACACACCCACACCGCGGGAGAGAAAGCAAATTTATTTGCCGATCTGTTTGCGAGCAACTCTCGTATAGACGCTGGCTCGAAATATCCACCCACCTTACCTCACTGTGATTCTTTGATGTCTGAGGTCACAGTGCACAATAAAGAGGTCCGTAGAGCCCTTCGCAGTCTGGACGTGAACAAGGCCAGTGGTCCTGATGGCATACCAGCAAGATTGTTGAGGTATTGTGCGCCTGAGTTGTCTCCTGTACTGACACGCTTGTACCGCCTCTCTCGTGTCAAAAATTGTACCAAAATCTTGGAAGCTTGCCAATGTGCAACCTGTGCCCAAGAAGGGTAGCCGCGCCGACCCTAGCAACTATCGACCGATCGCCATCACTTCCGTACTCTGTAAGGTTATGGAAAGAGTTCTGAACTGCAAACTGCTTTCGTACCTCGAAGACAATGATCTTCTCAGTGACTGTCAATATGGCTTCCGCCGAGGGCGTTCCACGGGAGATCTTCTAGTGTACGTAACGCATTGCTGGGGCGAGGCCATTGAAAACCACGGCGAAGCAATAGCAGTGTCGCTGGACATTTCAAAGGCCTTCGACAGGGTGTGGCATGCGAGTCTGTTGAGCAAGCTTCCAGCGTACGGCATACCCACTGGCTTCTGTAGCTGGGTGGCTGACTTCCTGAGTGAACGGTCGATCCGAGTGGTCATAGACGGCTGCTCCTCTGACCTCAAGGCTATTGACGCCGGAGTTCCTCAGGGGTCTGTACTCTCCGCGACGCTTTTCCTGCTGCACATCAATGACCTTCTATCTTCAGGAATTGTTGGGTACGCAGATGACAGTACTGTCACCGAGAAATATCTGTCCGGCGCAGGAGCCAGTGGTGATGAAATCCAAAGATTGAGAAAGGCTATGATTGAGCGTACGAGCCTGACGTTAAGTAACGTCTCCCAGTGGGGCGATGACAATCTCGTCAGCTTCAATGCTTCAAAAACGCAGGCGTAAAAAGGAGTCCTTTCACCTTTTCTCCTACTTTTCGGGGTACATCTGTTCCAGTGACCAACACTCTTCAACTCCTAGGCATGGAGCTGTCCTCTGACCTCAACTTCGGCACCACCATCGAGTCCAAGGCTCAAATTGCAGCTAGAAAGTTGGGCGTCCTGAATAAAGTCAAGCGGTACTTCACGCCTGAACAGCTTCTAACTCTTTATAAAGCTCAAGTCCGATCTTGCATGGAGTACTGCTGTCACCTTTGGGATGGCTCAGCTAAATACCAACTTGCTGCACTGGATTCGGTGGAACGCAGAGCCAAGAGATCAATAGGCGTTAAAAAACTGGTGGCGACCAAGCTTTACAGCCTGGCTCACCGCCGCAAGGTTGCTTGCCTATCGGTCTTCTACAGATTGTACTTCGAGAGTGTGCGCGTGAGCTGCATGAGCTCATACCACCGTCTCCTTTCTTCCATCGGACATCCAGACGCACGGCCGGCTACCATCCGTTCTTAGTTGATATACCCACATTACGCACTAAGCGCTTCAAATCATCTTTCATTATGCGCACGGCTAAAGAATGGAATTCCCTGCCTGCGTCTGTATTTCCGTGTGCATATAACCTGAATCTCTTTAAGTCTAGAGTGAATAGGCATCTTCTGGGCAAGCTCGCTCCACCGTAGATCCCATCTCTGCTCTAGGGTAAGATTGGGGTCAAGAGTAAGCCCATCATAAATAAAAAAAAAAAAAAAACAAACATACTACTTCTTAAATTATTTACCTACACATTATCGCTTCTAAGAATGTTAATACAGAATTGAAAACTTCGTTTTTAGAAATAGGTTAAAAATTTGTCTGAAAAGAAAAAACAGGGTGATTCAAAATAATGGTTCCCATTCCACCTTAGACCTTTAAAATTAAGTATAATTTCCGTGTTTAAAATGCAATGCGCGTTCTCCTGCCATTATTTATGCTCGGAACCAAATCGTAATTCAGCACCAGTAAGAGGGAAGAAACCTTGCGATGGAAACTTTTGTGAATTACGGTGAAATTAAACTATGGGCGCAACGCGAGCCTTGCCGCTTTCAAAATGACTGATTCGTATGGGCTTCTATGAGATACCAGAAAGCCCACGCGGCACGCCGCCGTGCATAGTGACACAACGCTGTCACATTGACAGTACAGTACAGTAGGTACAGCGCCCGAAGTTTAATTTTACCTTTACGTGATTTTCGTAATTATCAGCTACGGTGGCAGGCGGTTGAAGAACTTTGATTCATCCAGGGTTCATCGGGTCGTTGGACGACTCGGTGACCCATACGAAAAGATGAAGAAGCTAAAGTGAATCGCACGTGCACCGACCGATATTGCGGTTCATGACATAAAAATGACAACCTGTAACATATTATGTAAGTTTTATGCGGGGTCGTAAACTCGTGAGCCATAGCATCCGGTTTATGTTTCGTACACTCCTTACGTCGAAACCCAGATCCGGCAGAACACCGGAGAATAATGCGAAAAATGAAATGATAACATGTTTGACGTGACTTTGCAAAGATATTCACATTATCAATAGAAAGGGAGATGGCTCACTCAGTCAGTACTAGCCATGTACTAGCAACGATTTTGACGCTTACTGACTATAACTGGAAATAAATAGAGTTTCAAGGGAAGGTTGATTGCCATCGAACGACATATTTCTTGGATTCAAATTAGTTCAGAATCATAATATGACGTTCTTGTATTTTGCAGTCTCATACTTTGAAATTTTTGACAGTAGCAACCCTGGTTATGTAATGAATTACAAAAATCCCAAATAGAGTCGAGTGAACATTTAATGGCGGGTCAATGAAATATACGCATTCATACACATAAACATACAAATCACACATAGAGAAACTTTTTAGCTTAGTGCATCAAATTAGCCATTTATACGATCAACTTAATCTAGTTTTTCTTAGTATTTGTTTATAAAACCATTATAAATAGGTCCTTCATTCATGTATTGGCAATTACTCGTCCGTAGCGAGATGATACATCACGTGGAATTCACTGGTCAATAAAATAGCTTTATAGAGGTACTACTGAAAATGCCATCAACCAAATGCCAACGACTAGGTACCTAAGTAAACGACCACCTCCACTATGATTTGTACTATCGCATCGCTAGCAAATCCACCTACCTATATTGGACCAATTTACAGTGGATTTTCATACAAATACTAAAATAAACCAGTATTAATTGATCTCTTGAATGGGTAGGTGGATATGCTGGCGAAAGTACGAATAATTATCCCGCTGTTCATAAAATAACACTCAAAGAGCAAAGGTTCATTTGGTTTTGTGAACTGATGGAATAGTGCACTGCTCATGTCATCTATAGTGCTTACCTTATCAGCCACAACAGTCCATTGCAGGGCATGTGCCTCCCCGATAGATTTGCCATACTCACCACGTTTGGCAGGCAGATTGGCGAGCGCATGATTTTTAATTTAGCGGTAGCCAATATCATCTACTAGCTACAGTTGAGTGGTCGATATTACCCAAATTTGCATGCAACGCTTTGCCTTCATGTCCGTTGTATTGTCATCATCATCATTAGCCTCATACGTCTGTGACAGACGACTTATTCAGTGTCTGAGGCAAGATTTTTCATGGCTGTATAAGCCGATACGAGAGCGGAGCGGCATGACTTTCCGCACGCTCTACAAGTGAAGGTGGAATTGGAGACTGCATGTTTAGTATCGTTTTTGCCTTTTGTTTATTGTATGTTGTATTGTAAACGCTTTAATTCCCTTGCAATTAATTATGCCATCCGATGCGTGTCCTGCCTGACCTGTATTGAAACGAACTTCGAATCGAGTCAACATTTATTATCCTGAATTTGCGATTATAAAACGAGAATCGGTACGCCTGCGCTTACTGTTTACGAGTATGACATCACTTTGTCGAATACCTACTCGTAATACGTATAAGCGACTTTATGAACCCATAAAACATTGGCAAAAACAAGCGAAGTGTCGTGAAATGCGATACATTTGCCAAACACGTGCGTAATGCATTAAATAGCTTAAATGCCTTTCTATGAGTCAAGCGTTGAGTGTACAATTTTAAGTATAGTAGGTAAGTAGAGTAGGTACGTATTATTGACTCTAAATTAAACACAAGAGTTCTTCGGAATAAATACTTTTAATTAAATAATTTTGGATCGCTCATAACATAAACAATGGTCCGCGCGCGTCGACCGATAGCGTCCAAGAGAGAGCCCCAGAGCTGGGACCCACTCAGGTGTCGAGATTAGTGCTGATCATAGCTTGTCGATTTTCAGTCTAACAGTTCGGCCATCCTGCAGTCGTCCTTCGGCCTCGAAGGACAGTTGAAGTCGCATCTGGTTGATCTTGATTGTGCAGCACACTCGCACGTCGTCCGCCGTAGGCAGTAAAGCGAAGATCCGATGGCAGACCGTGGCAGCCTCTTCCAGCAGATCTTCACCATATTAGGCATGATGTTTTCAACGCTGTGTAGGCCCCGTAGGCAAGCGTTTGATAATTAAACACAACGCTGTGTAGGCCCCGTAGGCAAGCGTTGGATTACAGAAATTTAACGCTGTGTAGGCCCCGTAGGCAAGCGTTGGATTACAGAAACTTAACGCTGTGTAGGCCCCGTAGGCAAGCGTTTGATTACTGAAACTTAACGCTGTGTAGGCCCCGTAGGCAAGCGTCTGATTACCAACGAATTATAGATGTTCAGGAAGTGTAACTATGCTCCAAAACTGGCCCCACGGAATGAGAGCCAAAGTGGGCGGGGAAAAAAAGAGGGCCAATCGCGCAAAGTTAGTACCTTCTTGACTGGTCACTCGGCGAGACGCTTGGTATGACATTTGTCAAGTCATAAAATTTAAAAGAAAGAATCATGCCCACTCTATTAGGGATGTTCGTCTATTGCTTGCCTCACTACTTGCAGGCATCGCCTCAAAGCCAAAGTTAAATAATTATAAAGTCTAATTATTGCTTAACATTTTGTAACTGAAAATAATTTAATTATGATAAGAGTTCTAAAGTTATTGAATGTTAAAGTTGGGCATCGGAAGAGACAAAAGTGCCGAAGTTTGGCTGTATATCGAGTATTTCGTTCGAAAATCGTTATCGTTAGCTATACTGAAGCAAACAAAGCAAAAAAGGTTCACACCCCAGTAAAATCTTTGGTAAAAATACCTAACGGTAGAACGATCTTTAAAAATTAAGTTAGTTTCCCTGTTTTGTACAACAATTGCCGTAGCTATTCTATATTAGAATGAGGGATATTACATATTGCTTTAATTTTCATTTTGAGGCGAGACAATTTCTTAGACCGGAAATGGGCATTCTCCTTTCTACAAATTAATTTTCCTTATTAATAAAATGCACAAATATGCCTAAATGTGAAGTAAAATGGTGTAGAAGCCACCCGACTTTCAAAAATCTTGGCTTTACATTTCATGTGTAGGTAAAACAATTTATTTCAATATTATTTTGTAGTAAATAAAGCTTCGCACGGCGAAATTGACATGCGCGGTACATTGATGCTTTAATCTCTTGACTGATAAGAACATCGAATGTAAACTCCTATGTATAGCAATAGCAACTGTCGTCTTGCGTTTTCGCGACCAGGGACGGTGTTATGCAACACTTTCGTCCCAATGAATAACAATTTACATATTTAACGAAAAGTTATGGTAAAATATAATAACAGCTACCTTCTTAGAAAATTATGTTAAGTACTCACGAAAATTAGGTACTATGTTTTTTTTTATTCGACAAACCACTCTTGCGATGCCAGTGCGGAAATAAAGGTGTACTTACATTAAGAACCAATTCCAGAACCTCAAAAACTGTATCAAGACCATTTAAATAATTTTACCATAACCATAACATCACTACAGTCCACTGCTGGACATGGGCCTCCCTTTTCTCCCTCTCCAACGCTTGGCAGGCGGATTGGCGAGCGCAGTGCATGATGTTGCATTGACAGGGAACACTGCTGCCCATTTCCTCGATGAGTATCCCTTAGTCGCTTTTTACGGCACCCACGGGTAGAATTGGGGTAGTGCTACTCCTAGCCGGCATCACACGGCTATTCTTAGCCGGCATCACACGGAATTAATTTTACGATAGGATACATTATTAGCCTCCCTGTAAACGAACTCGTTAAAAGCAAATGGATAGCAGCAGTTCGTCTAGAAAGACAAGAAAATGATTGGATACTGAGCAAATACAGTAAAATTTGTTCAATTTATTTTAATCATGAAGACATTTACGTGCCCACTGACAAAGGGAGACATCGGTTGAATAAACATGCAGTTCCTGTTTGAAAAACGGGATATTTAAAACTTTTTGTCACAAAATCACGGCCCTGAAAACTCTCATGATATTCTAATCATCAAAGCAGTAATTGAAGAGAACTTGAAAATTCGCTTGCACTACATGGCAAAACAGAATCACTTTTAAATTCAAGTCGCCAAAAACTGAATAAATTGGTGATTTGATTGTGGTGATTTTTTAAGGGAATATAAAAAGTAGTTTTATTCATCTAACCTTTTAAAATTTGGCATGTAATATTATGATGTGGTACAGTGGCAGTGCGACTACCTGCAACTGCGACTGTATGAGTAGATACATGATAATGACCTCAATTCCATGTGGCTGACAAAAATAGCAATTTTAGAATAGGGCTGTCACTTTTGTAATATAGGTTTAGAAAGGGTATTGGACATCACAGAGCATCTTTAGTTAAGTCTCGTTTAAAATATCTACAAATACTTCGAAATTTCTTCTATGCTTAGCTGTCATCTTTTAATTTTGTAGACAATTTAGTTGAAATCATCTCCTATCATGTTTTATGTCAATTAAAATACAAGTAACAACTATATTCTAAAATTGCTATTTTGACATTCACATGGAATATAGGTAGGCTAATATCATATTATGAATTGACATTTATTTCTTCATGAATTTATTCGCACTCTGTTGAGAAAATTGCAGGCTGAACGATCTAATTGTGCGAAAAGGAAGATGGCTCCGTGCTTCGGAGGGCACGTGAATCTTTAGGTCCCGGTTGCTATCTATGATTTATTACTTAGTTTTGAACTAACTAAAATGTACCCACTAGGAAACGTACAAAGTACTACTTGGTTTTTTAGAATTTTACACAGTTTAAGTAAGGCTAAAAAAATCCTCCCAAAATTTTTGAAAAACTTTTCTTGAAAATCTTTATAGAGACGTGTTTTTGAATTCATGTCTACCTTCCGCATAACACCGTCCTCGTGTTAGAGATACGCGTCTCTCCTCTTTCGTTCACTCTCGTTGGTTCTTTAATACTTTATTATACTACCAAGTTTTAGAGTAGGCTAACTGCAAACATATGAAAATGAGTTGAGAAATATTTATTTTTGCTGAATATTTGTATCGGTGTGTGTATTGCGCTACGTTGTCATTTGCGTTGTTATGTGTGAGTGCTGGTGCCATATTTTAGCGAGCTTTGTAAGGGAGTTACTCTTCCTGAACATCTATAATTCGTTGCTGATTACAGAAACTGAACGCTGTGTAGGCCCCGTAGGCAAGCGTTTGAATACAGAAACTTAACCAATATCTTCCCATTTAAGTGTCAACATCTTAGACTTACTCATAGTTGCTGGGGCGCACATGATAACGTCACTGGTATATGGTCTTACTAGAGTTACGTGCCACAAAAGACAGTTATGCATTGTTATTCTCTATTTTTGTTTAATCCAAGTTCAGTTCTAGTGCATAAAATCTCTTACTTCAGATTACCGATGAGATATTGAATATTTACATCTGCATCTTAGTAATGACAAGGACGATTCCCCAATCGTAAAAATTAAAATCGCATTGCATAACAAGCCACAACAACTATTTGAGATTATTATTTGTGGTAAATAGATGTCCATGCTAATCTCAATACAGAACAACACAACAACAACTGTCAATGTTCTAAGTTTAAAACTGTGTTATTTAGATTTAGTGGCGTGGCGGTCCTTTATCGGATTGCATAAATTTACTCAATAATCTAATGATGCACCTTTTTTTTATGCACATAATTAACTGAATACAATTCTTAAAATGTATAGGTAGTCTCCTTCGTTTAGGAACCCTTTATGGACATATTACCTTATTTGAATAAATAGGTACTCCCCCCATGTAAAAACAATTCATAAGTTTTCTTGTTAAGATGATAAGCCTGTACCAATTTTTCGCTGTCGGTCAGTCGTTCGGCATTACCACCACTTTAGGTTGATCAGACCTAGAAATGGTGGGAACCCCATTGTCAGTAATATTTCTGTCATTGTATAACATAACTTTTTTTCTCACATCCATTTCAAGAGGTTCATGATGGATAATATCTTAAGTTTACTCAAAAGTAATAGTAAAATTCAACAATGTGTGCCGACACACCATAGTTTTTTTTTAATGTATAGTCAGCCATATATTTCCAGCGATAGCAACATTATCAATAGATATTTCATCCAATCATGTTTTGTATTAATTATCGTACAATATTAACAATTCACCGGCGCCAGTGTTTTTTTTTTTTTGAAGGGAATACAAAATTGTCTTCTTAAAATATCATTCTTACTTAAATCTCCCATATCTGGTCATAAACTTAATAGAACTTAAACAATATAAAACTTATAAATTCTTCAGTCTTACAACTTCAGGATGCTGAAAATCACCGATTATCAAGCCGATTATGCTTTCAGTTCAGGCCAGCGATCCGCGACAAAGATATTCTCTACACCCTTATGTCAATAATCTTCGCTTGTTTTGATGAATTCGATTTGACACATAATATGAAGTCCTCTCGCTAGCGAAATATTTCTCTCTGCAGTAGGTACATAAGCTAACCCGGCTTAAATCAAGGTGTCCCCAGTTCCGGTTTCTTTCTATTTTTCATACTTCGTTAATGCTCATAATTTATATACTGTATGTAAATTCACGTTTCTATTTGTGTAGCCGAAATCGGAGCTATTTGGCTTTTACAGCAACAACTAGGTATCAGCATTGACTTCTATTTAAGTGAAATTAAACTTCGGGCGCTGTACGCGGCGTAGTGCGTCGTCAATGTGGCAGCGTCGTCGTCAATAGCCAATACTTACTTTGTGTCGTCGTGCCAATACGCATAACGTGCTGACTTTCTTAGTATCAGTTACAAATCCTAATATCAGTCACAGTGCATACAAAATCAGACGTTCTGACAGCCGCAGCGTAGTGCGCCGTGCGCCGGGCGCGGCAGGCCCGGTCTTTGAGGGCACCTTAACGATTACGTCATCCATGTAGGTGTGATTCCTTGTCACCTCACAATTGAGTATCGTATCGTAAAGGATACATAGTATAGTTTATTGATTGCCTCTGCGGAAATACTATTGATGCATACTTTTCTTAATATTCTTTTCGCTGAATTAACTTTAACCTTTCTCTAAAATGTATTTTGTTCATAAATGCGCTTATTGTAAGAACAATATTTAAATAAACATCTGCTAAATACGCCTACAATCCAATTGTTTATTTATGCATTCTATAATAGTATGTCCTTTAAACTTGCAAAATGAACAGAGTTTACTCTCATTGCGCTTCTTAAAACATTCTTTCTCATTGTGCCTACATCGATTACAAAAATAACATATTTTGTCAGTTTTTGTCATGGCATTTTTACAAAATTTTGCTTACTGACCAAACTTGCCACAATTAAGCAATTGACCTTTTTATTTGTTTGTGAGTTCCGCTGATACCCCATATGAGACTGTATGAACTATAGACACATTGGCAGTCCGTTTATTTTCATGGTAATTTCTCGTTTTTCTCAACTGCCTCACCAAACCTTCCAAAGCCTCTATGCGATTTGCTTTTTCCTTTAACTGCCTCCGATATCTCCTTCGTATTTTCTTTCTTTGGCTGAGTAGTCTGAACTAAATAGTACTTGAGCTAGCACTATTGTGTCGTTTCTTACTGCGACCCATATTTTAATTGCCAGCGTACAAAGTTATAATGTTACAAATGATAGCAGAAGTAACAAGTTATAGCTTAGTGAAATACAATAATACAACACAATAAATGCACATAGCTATAGCATAAACAAAATACCTAGTGCATAGAATCGTAAACAAATCCACGGAAAATTTTAACTTAAACTCATATAAAATATTTTTTTAAGACACCAAAAGATGACTTCTCAAATTTTTATCAACTAGTGGTACCGTTCGCTGCATTCAGCTTTAGTTTCTGTTTTAATTCAACCACTCAAAAGATATAGGTATTTGATACAGCTCACCAATGTCCAATAGGTACCAAATTTTCTAGCCTTTGTTCTAAAAGGTATGCGCAAGTACACTCTCTGTCCTTGGGGCTCAGCCACTCTTCATCACCTGATACGTTACGCGTGTAACCTCGAATAGGCTAGCCCACCCAAGCCGAAAGTTCAGAGTAAGTACCACTAACGCAGCACTCAACACCAAAAAGTTACTATGAAAAACTTTAGTGCACCGTAAATTAGTACAGGATACTAATTTAAATAATATTTGGCTGTTGAAATAAATGTCCAATCACCATACTTCACGAATTACGAAACTTTTTGATGTACTAAGCTAAGACAAAGGATTCGGGAACGTGTGGTTGAAATTTGACACCATCCGACCCGACAAAGAGTTCCTAGTACCGTACCGAGCATTGGTAAGTACTACTACGCTAGCCGGTTGCCAAGCGATAACGAAATAAGATTTTATCAATTTTAATCACTCACAAAACTGTTTTGAAAGGCGCGTTTTTACAAATCCCGCTTCTGAGAACTATTGACTCTAAATTAAACACAAGAGTTCTTCGGAATAAATACTTTTAATTAAATAATTTTGGATCGCTCATAACATAAACAATGGTCCGCGCGCGTCGACCGATAGCGTCCAAGAGAGAGCCCCAGAGCTGGGACCCACTCAGGTGTCGAGATTAGTGCTGATCATAGCTTGTCGATTTTCAGCCTAACAGTATAGACGAGTACTTCCGTATACGAATAACGACTTTTATTCGCCTACAAACTGCCATGCAAATTGGCGATATTTACTTCTTAAAGTGCGTTATTTTTCTAAATAAACAAATTTTATAAAAGTGTAAATTTTTCGTCTAGCTTAGGGCCTTCGAACACGCACCTGCGTAAAGTTCAATCATGACATGACAGATTGTGTGGGATATAATAGAACAGAAAATATTTTGTCGTATTCAAATACGCAGGTGTGTTTTGTGTGATTGGCGATGGCATGATGTGAAATGAGTGCCAATTTCCGCTTTTCTTCCAGAATAATATAAGAAAAACGGAAGACTTGAATACCTACATTAGGAACTAACGTAACTACTAACTCCAAGAACGGACGTTATCTTTGAAGAAGTTTTCAAAGCATTGATCGTTATTCAAAGCTGGATGAACTTGGAAGCTTCATCTCCATCAATAGATGGACTAAAGTTCTTTCATTGAAGTTTTGCGTGTGGGAGAACCAAAGACTATTATATAGTTCGGGGTTATTTTTGTTCGAACTTTAAATAAAGAACTCTCCCGCTAGCTAAGTACGCTTGAATTTAGAACATTGAAGTTCGTTACGGAATGGAGTGCAGTCGATGTTAGTTACGTATTTTACTAACTAAAGTTTTCCGCTTTGGAAATAATGTATCTTCCTATCTGTATCATCTATTTTTCGCCTTGAAACCTAAGTAGTTATTGCATTTGATTATGCAATGATCGAGAATCTAATATGTAGTTATTGCATTTGATTATGCAATGATCGAGAATCTAATATGTAGGTATTATCTATCTCTATCCAGCGATATATGAACCTACTTCTGATTTTGATTGATTAATGCACTTAGATGCTATGTATGATGTAATTCACTTTGCATAAACAATATAGAAACATTTCCTTAGTAACTTATCTAGACAGTATGTATGAGTGCCTATTTCGAAGAAAAGTTTCAGAACATAGTAAGTGGTGTAGGTGAAGGTAATTTTATTACGAAAGTTCGGGACATCTGGCCCCGTATGAGCTTACCTATACCTAGTACCTACTAAGGGTGTCTGCAGACAAACGAAATAACTATATAAACCTTTTGTGTTTTTGTAGGACAAACCTCGTAAGTTCTTACTCCTTTTTGGTTACTCGCTGTAAAAGCTTGTGTCTAGTACCAAACCTGTGTGTTTCAGTGTTTCTTTTTGTGTTACCTACTTTCATTTACAGCCACAACTATCCTTGGACACGGGCTACCGCCGTATCAGGGTATTGCTATATACACCACGCTTGTCAGGCGGATTGGCGGGCGCATTGAGAGAACGCTGCTGCCTTTTCCCTGGATAATTATATCTTAGTCGTCTTTTGCAACACTCGCGGGTAGAATTGGGGTGATGCTATTCTAAGCCGGCATCAAACGACAGTTTGTGTCACCTGATGTAGTATAAATATGATTGAATATGAATTATATCTGTGCACAGTAATCTAATCGTTAATGACGTCAATATCAAAAGATTACACAGAGATTTGGCTTGTCTTTCTGTAAATCAGGAATTTCAGAGAAAAGACTGACGTATATCTACAGATAACCTAGCTGTGATAATACCATCGCTCTGTGATTATTATGTTTATGCTGTAATAGGTAAGTAGGCACTTGTGATAGAAGCTGCAACTGTGATAATATGATATCTCATTCACATTACTATTGAAGTATAGACACACTACCTATTTTCTAGTCGTGTTTTAACTTGGTCGGTTGCAAGAACGCAGTTCTTATAGATTGCCGTGTGGCTTAGAATAACAGCACCCTAACTACACGAGGGTGTTGAAAAAGCGTTTTCACTCATGGAATAGGCAGCAACGTTTCATTCAATCTTCTTCTTCGAGTGGGACACCAAGTCGTCAAACGACCCGATGAACCCTGGTATCATAGTTTTTCAACCGCCCTACTGCACGGCAATTCAATTACCTAATTACTTGCTGCTTTGCTATTTTATTTCAAGATGTTTTGGAAAGATATCTACGTACACACACATGTACGTAAGTAAATAAATCTTATGCCTACTACTAATGTATTCAACTACTTTGCATAATGTTACTGTAGAAGTCTGAACTACGACATAGTCTTAATTTCCCATTAAATTCAGGTTAGGTTGTTCATCATCATCATCATAACAGCCACAATAAATTCCACTGCTGAACTCAGGCCTCCCCCTATTTGGGGGGTATTTGCCATACTCACACCGCTTGGCAGGCGGGTTGGTGAGCGCAATGCAAGATGTTGCAATGCGATTCTGAAATTCGTCGCCTCTTACGACACCCACGGGAAAGATATGGGGTGATGACATTCTAAGCCGGCATCACACGGTTAGGTTGTTACAGAGTTCGAATGGTAGTGACTGAATGGCGGAATCGAAAGATCGTGCCTTGCCTTGTGCCTTGCCTACGGCATACCCTGGAGTGGGCTACTTTACGTCCAGCGACAAAGACCTTACGTACTAACAGGACTGAGTTCTCTAAAAATTTAATATAATGAAAAATATACCTTACCTCCTTACAATAAGACTTAGTTTCGCTTGGCGATGCTATAAAGTCCTTGTCCAGCGATGGACTGAAATAGATTGATCTGATGTGAATAGTTGAATACCTATACCACCTATTTCCTTGGTAAACTCTAGGTTTTACCATAAAATCATGCCATTTACCCTATATAGGGTTTTGCAGTAACGTATACATAAACATCTTCTGATAATTTTCAATAGCATTGTGTGTCATTTTCTAAAGACGGCGCCATACATAACATGCCATTTATTTGCATTCTCATGTATTATGAAACTCATTATGGATTCTGTCAATAGGGAGAAACGCGGTAAACATTTATTCATATCGTATGCTAATAATATGTTGAACGGTCTAGTGGTATAAGACTGTCAGTTGTTCTATGCTTATACCAGAAATCACCGATTTTAACACAGAAATGGGCAGAGTAATCTTAACATAAACTATGGAGTCGTCAGATTGTGGGTGTTCCTAGATTGAGTGCTGGTTAGAGTCGCCGTTTAGGACAACATGCAGTGTAGGACCCATCTAACTGTAGGTGATTGCTGCGACTTTAATAGTCTAGTAACTAACGTCACAGCTATTCGGATTGACCCATGAAGCTGAAAATCGGCATGAAGGTACCTCTTGACCTCCTGATCAAAATTAGACATGGGCCAGCGGGCACCCCCCAACCTTTATCACCCCACCTTTACAAGGCATAACTTTTGAAGTAGTAATTGATTGGAAGGTAGTTTTACTTCTTATCGTGTTTGTATCGTGACATTCACTTGAAGCTTATTGTGCCCGAAAATTACCTTTAGGCCCCCGGGGCCCAAAAGCCCAGGGTGTCCTGCTTATATGAGATTTTTTATTTTCAAGCTATATCAAGATGTATCAAAGTTGTAATTAGACACAGATTGCAAAACTTAATATTATCTTAAAATAATATTTATCTTTAGGCTCTATCGATCGTTAAAGTGTTATTTTTTTAATGTTTGTCAAAGCCCTAAAGATAAATATTATTTAAAGATATTTTAGGTTTTTTTGCAATCTGTGTCTAATTCCGCAACTTTTGATACCACTTGAGAATCGATAGCTTGAAAATAATAAAATCTCATACAAGGACGGGACACCCCACGTTTGGGTCTTTTGGCTGGGGCCTAAAGGTAATTTTGAGGGCACAATAAGCTTCAAGTGAGACGTCACGCACGATATGAAATAAAAACTACCCTCCAAGTCAATTACTTCAGAAGTTGCACCTTGTAAAGGAGGGGGGGCGGTAAAATGTTAAGGGGGGTGGTGCCCGCTGGGCTCCATGTCTAATTTTGATCACGAGATCAAGAAGTACCCACATGCTGATTTTCAGCTTCATGGGTCAATCCGAATAGTTATAACCAGCTATTGACGTTAGTTACTAGACTATAAAGCAGGTCAAGATATTGATAAACGTTCGGATAAGGCGATGTACTGTTTTTTGATGACGATGTTTCACGCAGTGTAGGAGCATCTATTATTTCCATAATGTTCCTGGTTCACCTCTGGATAAAAATCTGTATTTTGACACCTGTATGTACGAGTATAATCTACCACCACGCTGACAAGCCCCATTAAATCAATGGAAGTAATCAGATAACGTAACATTTTTTTCCAAGTAGATATTTACTTAATTTTAGATAAGATACTATGCGTTGTTGTTATACGCATTAGCTATTTATCTTAATCCTACATTGAAAGCTTTCGATATCTATCTATATCTATTCCATATACAGGTTGGCAGATTAGTCCGGTTTGTAAGGGGAAGGCTTGTATGGAGACCATTCGGATTGTGATTAAAGCGTGAAACTTGGCATAGATGTTCTATGGGTACATCTTAGTAGGTAAAGCCCGGTTTCACCTGATAGAATTGAGGTCTTAAGGCAAGTTTGGTATCGTTTTCGAGTAAAAATAACATGAAAAATCTATTTAACGTAGTAAAAAATAATGTTTTCATTAAAAAATACAAAGAAATACGCAAAAAAGGCAAATATACCACACTATTTTCGTCTTCAACACGCTATTACTATAAATATGCTAATATTGAGGAAAAAATAAAAATAACACTAAAAAGCTTAGATATTCAGCTTTCTAAAAATATATACTTTTGTATGGTTTTAACCAAAATTACACA
Organism: Phthorimaea operculella; assembly: GCA_024500475.1. Classification (NCBI taxonomy): domain Eukaryota; kingdom Metazoa; phylum Arthropoda; class Insecta; order Lepidoptera; family Gelechiidae; genus Phthorimaea; species Phthorimaea operculella. The sequence goes on along the minus strand of JANFCV010000386.1, from coordinate 89,658 downwards.
TTAAAAATAATAATAGGTAGAGCGGTGTCGAGTTCAATACTCTCTGCGTACGTACATCTTCTTTGTTTGTGAATAGAACTGCAAAATTTAACACAAGAGATAATATACCATTCATATTCTAAAGAAATTAAAATGAAGCTGATCTTGCTATGCACATTTGAGAAAAAATAACTGCAAATTTAAGTTTGTTTTTCATATGTTTTGTATGAAAAACAAAGTTAACTTTTCAGCTTAAACTAATAACGGAATACGAATTGACCAGAGGACCTACCGAAGAAATTTTGGTGCTATTTAACGTGGATATAGTTGTCCCATTACCATTAGCGCGTCGCCTCCCTCACCTCCATCAACAGCTCGAGGTAGATCAGTGTGCGGTAGATCATCCATTTGCCATCTTCAAGTGATCGGTCCATCTGACGTTGCGCTTATTTTTCACGTGTTATGTGCTGGTTGTGAAAAATCTGCGCCATGTAGCTGGAGAGACTATTTACTAGCAAATAAAACGTCCCTAAAACGTGGATCCGAGGTGTTTTGGCATGGTTTTGAAAAACAGAAAACAAAATGCCCCAAAAACTTAGGCGATCACCCGTATGAGCCACAGAGCCACGTCTGTTGTCTATACTGTCCCCGAAAGACCATTACGAATCGTCTGGCATTACGTTTGAAACCTTCCAGCCAACGAAACAGGTCGGGTTCTGTAATGAATTCAAATACCGTGGCTTGGGTGGACCAAGACATATCCATCTATACTGCAATTACTGCACCACATGCAGAAGTCAGAGAAGTAGATCTATTCTCCTCTGTTTCGCTTTTATAATCTGCGAGTAAGCCTTCGACTCAATTGAAGCCCGGGACGTGGACATAGTTTTCCCATTACCAGCGTCGCGTCGCGTCCCTCACCTCCATCAACAGCTCGAGGTAAATCAGTGTGCGGTAAATCAGCCATTTGCCATCTTCATGTGATCGGTCCATCTGACTAAAGGACATTCTTTGTGGTCTACTCTTGCCGAGGCGTGACCTTTACATCGGATTTCCATCAGTTTCTTACTCCACATCCCAGCAGTTCTGTTCCATTACAGATGTGATCAGCTGACAGCTACTTCTATTAGCCACACATCCAGACTATGTCGTCTGGTAAATTGGTCTTCTCTTATATAACTTGATCCATTAGTGTGATCCCGATCAGACTTAAGTGACCATGTAGGTGGTAGGTCAGCCAGTTTTACTGCGAGGTTTCACATCTAGGCTCGATAATTATGTTAAGGATGCACTGATTGAACACCATTGTAATGAATTGCAGCTAGGAGTCTCAAGGACCTAACTTCCCAAATACTGCCAGACAAGCTGCACTCTTTTAGTGATTTCACAACCCAACTTGTCTTTACCCAACTGAAGGTATGCATATATATGTACTTTTTGATAAATTCAAGGATATACTTTCGGCGAAAACCGGCTCAGGAATGATATATTGATTATATTATATGGCATTGGTTTTGTCCGAGTTCATCCCAAGTCCAACGCGTCTCGAAGCAACATTATTGAGAGGTCTTGCAGAAATCTAGAATTATGTTATTTTTACATTATGTCGTTTTCAAAGCGGTGGTGTGTTAAATATTTACCCATGACATTGATGCTAAGACAATCACTGTAGAATCTTGAAGGAGGAGGTCTTTTTTCCAGCGCTTTAGTGAAGAGTTGCGGAGGTATAATGTCTTACACCTCAGAGTATTTCGACTTGAACGGACATAGTTGACATTCGGTACTGAATTTCTCAGCACCTCCACTTATCACCAGGCGCCCTGGCAGCGCTGCAAGGATTCTTAAACGGCCCGGGTTTCAATAAAGTCGAAGGCTTACTCGTAGATTATAAAATCCAAACAGAGGAGAATACATCTAATTCTCTAACTTCTGCATCGATGGTGCAGTAATTGCAGTATAGATGGATATGTCGTGGTCCACCTAGGCCACGGTATTGAATTCATTACAGAACCCGACCTGTTTCGTTGGCTGGAAGGTTTGAAAGGTAATGCCAGACGATTCGTAATGGTCTTTCGGGGACAGCATAGACAATAGACGTGGCTCTGTGATAGTCTAAGTTTTTGGGGCATTTTGTCTTCTGTTTTTCAAAACCATGCCAAAACACCTCAGATCCACGTTTTTAGGGACGTTTTATTTGCTAGTAAATAGTCTCTCCAGCTACATGGCGCAGATTTTTCACAACCAGCACATAACACGTGAAAAATAAGCGCAACTTTCGCGGTCAGATGGACCGATCACTTGAAGATGGCAAATGGATGATCTACCGCACACTGATCTACCTCGAGCTGTTGATGAAGGTGGGGGAGGCGACGCGCTAATGGTAATGGGACAACTATATCCACGTTAAATAGCACCAAAATTTCCTCGGTAGGTACTATGGACCGTATTTGTGCGGTTTTTGCATATTGCGTTCAATTCTTATTCCGTTATTAGTTTGAGCTGAAAAGTTAACTTTGTTTTTCATACAAAACATATGAAAAACAAACTTAAATTTGCGGTTATTTTTTCTCAAATGTGGACAGCAAGATCAGCTTTATTTTACTTTCTTTAGAATATGAATGGTATATTATCTCTTGTGTTAAATTTTGCAGTTCTATTCATAAACAAAGAAGATGTACGTACGCAGAGAGTATTGAACTCGACACCGCTCTACCTATTATTATTTTTTTAACGTGTAATTTTGGTTAAAACCATACAAAAAGTATATATTTTTAGAAAGCTGAATATCTAAGCTTTTTAGTGCTATTTTTATTTTTTCCTAAATATTAGCATATTTATAGTGATAGCGTGTTGAAGACGAAAATAGTGTGGTATATTTTCCTTTTTTTGAGTATTTCTTTGTATTTTTTAATGAAAACATTATTTTTTACTACGTTAAATAGATTCTTCATGTTATTTTTACTCGAAAACGATACCAAACTTGCCTTAAGACCTCAATTCTATCAGTGAGAATTTTGTTTGTGCGCGGCGATCGTAACATTCCTCCCTCCCACCTGCTCCGGGGCGGAACTCCTGGAAACTGGCTTTACCTACTAAGATGTACCCATAGAACATCTATGCCAAGTTTCACGCTATAATCACAATCCGAAAGGTCTGACCCCTTACTAACCGGGGTAGATTATTATGTGGCTTTCTTACCGTGAAATCATTTTTAAATATTCTGTGAAATTCACAAAAAGAATTTTAGAACTTTACCGTTTGGGGTTCACATCTCTTCACTTAATTTAAATTCTCATCACACTATGGTTTTTAAAGATAAAATCTGTTGGCCGATGAACATTGTTTATCTAAGTTCTCCGCAAACCCTTTAATCGTCTTAATTAGATACCACGGTTTACAAAAGCACTGATCATAATAACACTGATTCTGACAGAGTATTTTCTTAGCTAATTAATATGTGTAGATAAGGTAGGTATTTACCTACTTTTCTAATTTCTGAAATTTCATGATTTTAGTGAATGACAATAACAGAAAATCTGATTAATGGTACCTTTATTTTCCAAGCGTCGCGGCGTCGCGGCGGCGTCGTTGTCGCTGTCAAATGACTGGTTTGTATGGGGATACCAGAGAGACCGGGCGTCAGCGTCAACGACGCCGCCGCATCGCCTTCACGTTGACAGCGCACTGAGAAGCTCAGGGTTTGTATGGGATGCGGTCGAGTTCTCTACAAGACTGCAGCGACAACGACGCCGTCAAAATTCGACGGCGTCGTTGACGCGCATTGTTGCCGCGACGCTTGGTTTATAAGCCTACCATAATTCAGTAGTTTACCTAGGTACTATAAGTACTAAACCGACGCACTTTTTTCAAGGTGGTATTGCACCTAAAAGACATAATATGTCTATATATTTAAATATAATATAGAATATTATTCTAATTTTATAATCCGTAGTATGAACGTACAACCTATTCCCTTCGGAATAGACAGACAAACAGACAGTGTATTACACGTGACGTGACATATAAATTGTAGCTTAGGTGCACCTAGAGAGATGTGGAGTAAGATAAGACCTACAAATGTCAGTATTTCCTTTCCAACCAGAGATAAGACATGTCAGTCCTTAAAATGCTAATTGTGTGATTATGAGTAGTAAGTATTAGTAAGTATATATCTACCTAGATATCTAGACAAAGTAGCATTTGCTTGCTAGAGTAGGTAATATCTAAGTATATTTTAAATAAGTACCTAAGTTTTACAAAAAAGTTTAGCTACCTAGAAAGACAGTAAAATATTCAGTCTATTCTTGTAGTTATATACCTACGCTACGTACTTGTATAAGCAGTTGTAGCTCGAAATACAATATTGCTCATACATAATGCTATTTTTAGGTTGTTTAGCATCTACCTACTCGCAATACTGAAAATAATGAGTTTTTGGACCGTGTAAATATTTCATTTATTTGCTTGTGCTAAAAATGCGATAAAATTATACGAAATGTGCACCAGTTGCTACTTTTTCTAGAAATTCTGCGTATGTCTAATGTTATGTGTGGGCGGACTGACTTTATAAATTATGGTAACACATGTTCTGAATTCAAAAAATATGTTCCAGCACTAATTGTTCAGGTTCACGTAAAGTCGGGGTCGTGAGGTTTATGTTTTGTGGCAGACAGAGCAGAATGGGGTAAAACATATCTACCTACTCCTTTAAAGATTTTTATATTTACCTAATATCATCCATTGTAGCGTAGGTTACTTATTTAGTTGACGAACGTCTAAAGACTGTTTAAGTAAACATTTCGCTTTGGTATTCAAACTCAAATTCGCGTATCATGTAGATACCTACAACTATAACAAAACATCGCCATGCTCATTTGAACACGTTTTACTGTTGAAGTGTTGACATGACATCAATACAGCGCGTAATGGGACCAAACGACCGGAAAGTGAGTGACTGGCACATGTCAACTCACTCGATAATTATGTATGATAGATGGTATATCTATGTGTAGGTAAACAGATAAAATATAGATACTTCGTATAAATAAGTTACACGGATTACGGCTGACCAATTTTCATTACGCGTTCACGTGCGAAAAATACAGAGTTACAACTGTAGGTACCGGGTAAATTACGTCATATTATAAATGGAAGCAGTTTCTCATTCCTACAATCGCATCGAGGTACGAACGAGGTAGGTATTTTGAGAATGCTAAAACCTGTTTGTTAATAAAAGCTTAGCTACCTATAAAAAGAGCCATAACTTTTTACATCGACCTGAAAAGCTGAAAATCAGCATGATGGTTTTTACTGATCAAAACTAGAGGTGGCGCCAGGCTACCACTAACCCCTTCACCTTTCACTGCTTGCAACCACCCTAGTTTTGTTGAGGTGATCAAGTATCTAATGTACGCCAATTTTATTGGGAAATTGGGTGAAATAGTTTCAACAAATAGAGCGCTTATCACCTATCTGCGAGCTCCGCTGGCGTCCCACCCCGAGGAAGAAATTTTCAGCTTGAACATCCCCACTGACTTAATATGAAGCGCTGAGAAAAACGGTTTAACACTTTCCCAGCGCTCTCTGGCACGATTCCACAGATCTTTTTGCCTTGAGGACGTGAAGTCATTATGGTGCAGCAAGTCGAGTGCACTCGCTCTCTAAACGCCGCACAGAATAATGTGAGCAAAAGCAAAAGGCTGGAACCTTACACAGAATACATGTGTAAAGGAAAGCTTTGCATCGATATTTTCATCTTCCTGTTCTAAATCCGTTGGGGTCAGACAAAGATAAAAGGTCGTCGATACTTTATCATGGTAAAATATTTGAAAAGTACAATAAGTGCTATTGAAGTATTGAATGCGCACATACTCACAAAAAAAGGTTCTACGCGTAAGTATCACTCACACTAAATGCTGGTCTTCTGATAATAACGAAAGCAATAGCATGAGAACACATAAAGATATATTATTTGCCAAATATGCCATCAACAAATTCCTAACGACATGCGGCATGTGTGATTCGATCACTGATCTTAATATTACCCACAACAGTCATATACTTTTCAGTTCATGAAGTCTCTGACTGACTAGCATGATACTTCGAGCAACTCGATCTTCCGTCCCGTTCCGGCATGATATGATAAGTTTTGTTTGACTATTGATTTTCTAGTGGAGAGCAATGAAAGTGCCTGAAATTACATATTGCTGTCCCCGCCCGTCCCTTTTCATTTTATTCCTCTCTTATTTTCCGGATAAAAGCGGTACTTATTCTACTTACAAAAATACGGTCTCGTAATAAACGACAGACAACAAATTGTGGGAATGAGTGTCTAGCATACTCAAGAGACCCGTCCCGACACTTTGTCATATCCAGAGAAGTTTGCGCCTGAGAAAACAGAAGTGACACTATTTACCTACTTCAATTTCTATAAAAGATAAAGCCTAAACTCTATTGTCAGTAGGAACACACCAGACTAGAAACATAAAACATACATTCCTTTTTTTCAGGGCGTGTTTTCATATCCCATTATAAATACCGAACCTGAAATATACGCTGGTGAATCTTACCTAACTTTAATCTGTAAAAAAGGTAAAATGATTCAAAATTTTAATTAAATCATACCTACTTTTTTCAGGTAATGCCACGGATCACAATGAAATAAGTAACAAAACTGTTGTAGCTGACTTTGGCAGATACGTAAGTCTTCCTAGGCTTAGATACCTACCTAAACTACATGCAGCAAATCCAGCCATATAAAGAACAGTTAATGATGGTTCGTATAGCAAATAGATGTGACAATGATTTTACAGTTTCTGTTGTAGCTATGAACTAGGTCTGTTTAAATAATCATTAAAAGATACTTTGATAGAATACCTACTCAAAGTATTCTCTCTGTATATCCCAGCGTTTAATATTCTATAGAGCTAGACTGTACAACCACTAGAACTTGTGGAGATGTTACCGCACTTAATATTGCTTATACTTGCTTACATTGTTTATGTCGACAAAACCACATGTGTTTCATTGAAAATAGATTAACACGTGTTCATTCGTAATACAAGATTGTTGTTGTGAACTTATGTTGGTAATAAATAGGTAGGTAATAGCAGTAGGTAGTAGTGCTGAATTGGTGACACGGGCAATTTAGTTAAATATGCATATTAAATAGCATGAATTGCAAAATGTCTCCGTGATTTAAAATGACACCTACAGGTGGAAAAGTTTGCTGACTATGGTGAACTAGTTTCTCCCAATAAAATTATCGAAATATGACAAAGAATTGTAATTTCGGGGCGCATTCTTTTTTGAATGATTGGTCCTATTCTTACTTCGACCATATATTTCTTATTATTATTTTATCAACCTATATTATTGTCCCACAGCTGAGCAAAGGCCTCCCATACTCGTCCTATCGTCATACCTCTTCCACATATCTCGATCCCTAGCAACCTCCCACCATTTTTTGTCGTAGGTATCCAAGTCATCTCGTTATCATTTGCGAGGTCTTCCCCGTCGATGTTGTACGTCAGGGAGGACCCATTGCATTTCTTATATTTCTTAGGGAAAGCTTTTTATGATGTAATAATAATAGTTAACGCTCAATCAAAATGTCAATACTCGGAATGGATCAAAACAAATCTGTTTCAGGCTCGATGGGATGAGAATACCTTCCGTTCTCTTGAATGTAATGTCATGTACTGTAATGAATAGCAAATAGGTACACAACGATATACATGCAAAGCATTATTAGGTACCTAACATGTACCTACCTACATTATTCCGGTATTCTTGGACTTTGGTATAAAGATTATGTAATTACATATACCAGAATGAGACGCTATAAAATATGAATTCACTTTGCCAAAACAAAAAATCTAAAACAAATCTGTTTCAGCTTAATTGCGTCGAAATCCTTTCCGATTTCTTTATCCGTATTGTAATAGATAGTACCTACTCTATGCGCCACACGTGCTACAAATTACGTAATAAATAGATACCATACTACTAGGTAAATCTCAGAGGAAAAATCGTACAGATACCAGTTTACCGCGCGCGATAAACGCTTTTTTCTATCGTATTACGATGGCCTCAAGAGCTTTCCTCAAGTTTATGTGCCCAGTTTCGAATATGGTGAGAATAAACCTTCTGTATATCTTTTCGGTTTTCACACGCGTCACACTACTATTCGATATTTTGCAGAAAGATAAAAAAGAGTTGTAGAAATCGTACAGAAAAGCACGCCTTCATGGCACACGTACGACGCTGAATGTGAAGAAGTTTGACAGCAGTCATCTGGCAATGTATATCCTATCAATACCAACAACTTGTTCCAAAATATAGGTATTATTAGCATGCGTAGCTTTTTACATACCTACCTAAAAGTGTTATCAGTTTTTCAATTCAGAACAAAAACGTAATATGGCTAGATTCCATACAAGGACGAAATACAGCTAAATCTGATACAAAAACGTTGCATGATTCTGAGTCAATTTTAATGCAAAAAATATGACGTTCGTGGCAACCATAATTTGTGGTGTGGATGTTGTTTTGTTTGGTGGATGTCAAAAACCGCAGTACCGTTCGGCACGTGCACGATGTATCTTTATTTCGTACACGTGCTACGCATTAGGCTACATATTCCGGTATTCTCTGTTTCCGTTACTACGCGGTAACGGGACGGCATAATACGTCGTTTTGATGGATGATATAAAGCGCATCGTTACGTCATACAAACAAAAATTTGAACTTCAACCGAGTTAAACATGAGCTAAACACCAATTTTTAAACATGAGCTAAACAAAAATCTTTATGTGAAATGATGAAGGCACACGTAAATTTGTCGCAAAACTGCTTTACCTATGGTAAAAAAATATTAAACGTGTTTATTGCAGCAGTAGCTCCATCTATGTTCATAAAGTGGCGAAACGGTTTTTACAGAGAAATCCGATGGTTAAAAAAATATTTGTTTTATTTTGCAAAAATATCATTGAAGCACGGGACTTCCCACCAAGTTTGTTAATTATTTTTGTCTCATTTTAAGACGTAACCTCCATTTAACTTTTGTATGGAAGACGATCCACCTATGTGTTGTTGTAATCGCATGCACGGGGCGATATCCCGGCGAGTTACCGACTCGTGCCGCCCGTTTCTGGGTCGAGAGGGATTTGGGCGAGGAAACACAAATAGCTACTAGGAAATAGAAGAGGCGATACAAAGCGGTACAGATAAGCTCACTTCTGGTTAGGTTAGACAATCGAAACGCCGATATGTAGGTAAATCTTATGCTTATAACGGACCAAAGTCCAAACTGTCTAATTCAGCATGAGCTTGATTGTACAAAAAATACCAGTAAAATTTTGCCAACTCAATTTATGTTTCCGCCCAATGTTTCCGCCTGTACCTTAGCATAAAACAAAACACTATCTAGCAACATGCAGCGAGCAGTCTTCTCAACTAGTAATAAAGGTGTTTCAAAGGTTTCAAGTCACTGCATGGTCACTGGTCATTCTAGTCAACGCAGTAGGCACCGACTTGCAGAAGTTTATGTGATGACATACGGTATGTGTTGTTGTAATCGCATGCACGGGGCGAAATCCCGGCGAGTTACCGACTCGTGCCGCCCGTTTCTGGGTCGAGAGGGATTTGGGCGGGGAAACACAAATAGCTACTAGGAAATAGAAGACCCGATACAAATCGGTACAGATCTCACGTGCGATTAGACAATCGAAACGCCCATATGTAGGTAAGTCTTATGCTTATAACAGACCAAAGTCCAAATTATCTACTCAACCTGAGCTTGCTAGTACAAAAAGGGCGAAGCCAACGAAATACCAGTTATATAGCAACTCAATTTATGTTTCCGCCTGTACCTTAGCATAAAACAAAACACGATCTAGCAACTAGCAACATGCAGCGAGCAGTCCTCTCAACTGGTAATAAAGGTGTTTCAAAGGTTTCAAGTCACTGGTCGTTCTAGTCAACGCAGTAGGTACCGACTTGCAGAAGTTTATGTGATGACATACTACGGTATGTGTTGTTGTAATCGCATGCACGGGGCGAAATCCCGGCGAGTTTCTGGGTCGAGAGGGATTTGGGCGAGGAAACACAAATAGCTGCTAGGAAATAGAAGACCCGATACAAATCGGTACCTACAGATAAGCTCACGTGCGGTTAGACAATCGAAACGCCCATATGAAGTTAAGCCTTATAACAGACCAAAGTCCAAATTGTTTACTCAACCTGAGCTTGATAGTACAAAAGGGCAAATCCTACTAAATACCAGTTACATAGCAACTCAATTTATGTTTCCGCCTGTACCTTAGCATAAAACAAAACACGATCTAGCAACTAGCAACATGCAGCGAGCAGTCTTCTCAACTGGTAATAAAGGTGTTTTAAAGGTTTCAAGTCACTGGTCATTCTAGTCAACGCAGTAGGTACCGACTTGCAGAAATTTATGTGATGACATACGGCATGTGTGGTTGTAATCGCATGCACGGGGCGAAATCCCGGCGAGTTACCGACTCGTGCCGCCCGGTTCTGGGTCGAGAGGGATTTGGGCGGGGAAATACAAATAGCTGGTAGGAAATAGAAGACCCGATACAAATCGGTATAGATAAGTGTCCGTGAAAATCGTAGATCTTGTGGACTACTTATAGTAGTATTGTTCAATAGACAAAGTGGCTACTTTGCTGATAAGCCCGCGACTATGAACTTTTACCCGACCCAGCATTATTTTCTGCGCTATAAGAAGAATTAGCTTTACACACAATTTTACAAGCACAATTTAATGCTCAGATTTACAACGCTTTCACAATTTGCTGTGCTTATTGTATGAAATGCAGATTACTTAAAACATAACCGAGAAGGAACAAAGGGAAAGCGGAACAATGTATACCTATTCTCCTTCAGCAAGAAATGCCAAGGTCTAGAATAAAATTAAAGGCCAAGTAGCCAAGTACGCTGGTTTTCAACAAACTGTACTTACAAAGTAGCACAGAAATCTAGTCAGACCCATTATTAAAAAACTAGCTTTCCGCCCGCGGTTTCACTCGCGGTTTTATCTGTTTGTTATCGCGGTTAAAATTTTGAAACAGATTGCATTAAAGATCACGAACGGTGGAGTTCGACTACTCGACAATAGATGGCGCCACTACTTGAGGGATTGATGAGCCCTTATATCTTTAAAAATACGCCCTTTAAGTTAAAACGGGAACTTTCTTGTTCGAGGGGAGATAAAGGGCTATTGCACAATATAAGTCCCTTTATCGTACCGGGAATCCTTTTAAAGTTTTATCGGCACGTACATTTTATCTTGTATTTTCAGCTTGTCAAGCAATTTTTGTATGAGTCTATGCTATTCTGTGGGTGATTGGGACAAACAATGGACAAACAGGATATAGTGACTTTTCAACAAATGAGTCAGCGATACTTAACAGGCCCAAATAAATAGTGTGGTTTTCTAATAAATACCTATACACAAGTACTCACCCTAAGTAGCCATAACAAAACATCGATACCTAAAACATTATCCTTTATCTATCAGTATACCGTAAATACGGTACTGTCGATAAAGCGCGTCGTATAAAAGATTGCCGGAGATAAACTTGGAGTTACAACGTAATATAAAGCGCAACGTAACCGTATAGTAAGGTCGTCCTATCAGTTGAACCCTAGCCAACATGTTTAAAATATCAAGTTATATTGCAATAAAGAAATATGCGGATTAGTATTGCTTCTGCAGGTAATTAGTACATATCAGTGGCGAAGGGTATTTAACGACGGTAGGTCGAAGCGACAAATGCACGTAAGTAGGTACTAAATAAAAGTAGAGTGATGTAAAAGTATGGATTCGTAAACTTCTGAAAGGGAAGCCAATGGGAATCGGCATATTTGGACTCTTCACCACTGGTACCTACTTATTATACTGAAATAAATACAGCAATCACAAGGTAGAATCATAAGATTCCTTCAGTTTAAGAACGTTTAACTTCTAAAAGAATCTGCGTGTCCAGTCAAGTAAATGTGTATGAAATATGACAACAATGTCAAAAATTCTGATAGGTCCCTATCATAAAAACTTTGACATAGAAAAATGACAAATATTTCCGGACCTCTATAAGGAAATTATTGGATATACCTACATACGTACATATTGGATGGCGTACATACTGATTGCGATGAGTCTATCTATTGTATCGTAGTAGGTAGGTCTGGTAGGTACTTACACATAAAATGTGAATTGTAGTCCTATCTTCTGTGCGGAAATATCTGCCGTAAAATTGTTTTTTTTTTTTCATATCTGTAAAGGAGACTGAAAACCTAGCTGATGTTAAGTTCATATTGGTCTGTAATACTATCGTGTCATGTGGATTAATTATGATCTGATGACACAAACGTGTGGATGTTTGATATCAGATTTCACTGCGCGTGTCGTAGCAAGTGTTATCTTTTAAGTAGATCTATTGCTATTCAGTGAAAGCATTGAATGTAAACACTGATATAGATTTAATTTGGACTGATAGTGATAACTGATATACCTACCAAACGTGTGATCTTAGATCAGTCCGCGTGTCGCATACTATCAGTAAAGCGATCCGCTATCTCCTTAAATCTGTAGAAGATGACTGCTTTGTGAATCTCATATCGTGTCAACATGGATCTAATGTAATGTCACGATCAGATTTCATGGCGCGTGTACGGTTTATCTGCTGACTCACTGTTCATGCACTGAAGTTGGTATCTTTAAGAAAGAGTTCTATTTCTCAAAATTTGATCTCTTATCGATTCGATGATATCGATATGACTGCATCGTGAATCTCCTATCGTGTGAACATGGATCGATTGTAATGCCACGATCAGATTTCATTCCACGTGTGTGGCTAATCTGTGATTCACTGTTTAAGCAGTGAAGTTAGTATCTTTAAGAAAGAGTTCTATTTCTCAAAATTGGCATTTTATCGATCAACTCTTATGACTGCATCGTGAATCTACTACCTATCGTGTCAACATGTATCGATTGTTGTAATGCCACGATCAGATTTCATGGCGCGTGTACGGTTTATCAGCTGATTCACTGTTTAAGCAGTGAAGTTGGTATCTTTAAGAAAAAGTTCTATTTCTCAAATTTGATCTCTTATCGATTTGATCAACTCTATGACTGCATCGTGAAACTACTATTCGTGTCAATACGGATCTATTGTAATGCCACGATCAGATTTCATGCCACGTGTATGGTTTATCTGTTGATTAACTGTTAAAACAGTGAAGTTGGTAGTATATTTAAGAAAGAGTTCTATTTCTCACAATTGATTTCTTATCGATCGAATATATATCAAATATACTGCATCGTTAATCTACTATCGTGTCAACACGGATCGATTGTAATGCCACGAGGGCCCGCCCAATAAAACTGACAATTGTAATTTTCAATGACAATTCAATATACATTGCGTCGTCAGCGAGCCGATTCGCTACCAAGAACTTAACTATCCTTACGAGTTTCGCAATGTAAATCGAATCGTCATTGTAAATGACAATCGTCAGCTTTATTGAACCCTGAACCTTTATTGGTCCCTGATTTCATGGCGCGTGTATTGTTTATCTGTTGATTCATTGTTTAAGCAGTGATGTTGGTGTCTTTAAGAAAGAGTTCTATTTCTCAAAATTGGTCTCTTACCGATCAACTATATGACTGCATCGTGAATCTACTACCGTGTCAAACTGTATCGATTGTAATGCCACGATCAGATTTCATGGCGCGTGTACGGTTTATCAGCTGATTCACTGTTTTAGCAGTGAAGTAGGTATATTTAAGAAACAAGCTCTATTTCTCAAAATTGGCATCTTCTCGAACAAGTATATGACTGCATCGTGAATCTTCTATCATGTCAGCATGGATCGATTGTAATACCAAGATCAGATTGCATGGCATCAGATTGATGTGCGGTTTATCATCTGATTCACTGTTTATGCAGTAAAATGGTCTTTGAATTAGTCTTATCTTTTTGTTTACATATCTATTACATATTGAAGTTGTGTCGAAGATGACTAAAGCATACAATAATCTTCTTCCATCTACCTTTAGAACGTATGCCGGTACCGTTATTATACCGGTAGCCGAACCCTGGGCCTAAACCGAAAACGGTCACTGACACTAGAATGTGATTTCGGGACCGGTAAATTAACTCCTGATATCATGATAGGTAGGTAGTATACGTACGTATGTATACTTGTGAACTTGTATTACGTTCTCAGAAGCTTAAGCAGATAAGATACAAAGTCAAAGCGAAATCAATATCCATCAAATTATAATCCCATACATAATGAGATTAATAATTACGTCTCTCCGTTAATGAATTTCGTATCACGCTTACGGATTAGTTAACGGATAATCCGGTGAAGTCTGAAGTACAGAGTACAGATAAAAATGAACATCTATAGATTTCGAAATGATATTATAAAAGATGAAATTATGAATACACAGTATAGAAGAGGAAGAGAGAGTTCTTCAAGAGTAAGGTTTATATGTCGGTATTACTTATAGTAGGGAAAACGACTTATTCCCACGGGGAAGAGTTCGGGTGACACCGCTGCTGGCCGCTAGTATTTAAAAAAAATCATTATAAGAAATTCGAAACCAAAACAATATGCTTTGACATAGCCTACTTTCAATTCAAATAAGTTGATGTTCAAATTGAAGGTTTCGAGATTGTTCAAAAACAGCCTTTGTCTTCTTTCTTTGTTATTTACAGTTTTAAATAAAAAGTTTTGTACTGCGCACTTGTGTGTATGAGAGAGGGAATATTCTCGGTTTTGTTTACAGGAAATAAATTATCCATCGTATGCAAATTATAACTTAGTTAAAAAGGTTCTTCCGGTTCGTACACTTAATTAAAAAGGTTCTACAGGTAGGTACGTTAGATACTACCTCCAGCAAATCTACCCAGTGATTTAAGGGTATACTAGTTTTTCTTATTATTTGTATGAAAAACCAGTGTAAGTAGGTCCATTAAAATGGGTGGGTGGATTTGCTGGCGATAGGACTAATAAAGTCAATCCAACAAAACCTATCTACTTATGGTTCAGTCGCAGAATTATGAGTATGACATATGAATATGGCATGTAACATTTTCTGCATAATTTATCTTATGTCCCTAGGCCATTCGCACAAATCAAAAAATCCGCACCTAAACCTGACGATCTGTAGGATTATTTCAGTATAATTTTGTTTTTCTTATCGTTGTTTCTAAGTAATTATTATCGACGCATGAAAGATTATGAGATTATGAATGTCAACATCATAATTCGTTGGTTCCTCAACTCTTCAATATCATTTTCCAATCAATATTAGATTCACGGAAAAAAGGGATCGGCGCGTCTTTATTCGGCGTCATTCTATTTTCATCCAAATAAGGTAAAACTCCGAAATTTTCCACAGAAGATTGAGGATTTTTCCTTTGAAAAACAACACAAAAATTAAGTAAGTACAAAATTAGTTTAGTCGTCGTCCGGGAAGTAATTAATCTGAAAAGTAATTAATTGTTTTGATACTGCAAACTTTTTGTTTACAGTCTTTAGAAAAAGTTATAAAAGAGCCTTCCGTCTGTTTGATGTTAAGTTATATGGTAAAGTAAGGTTTAACAAATAGCTACTCTAGAATAATAAGATTTTGTAGGAGTTTTTTTATACCTCTACTTTTGTGGTATATTTTTTGGTACTCGTATCGTTGTTGTATATTTTATGGTGATCATTAGGTAAATACGCGTAATCTAGAAGTGAGACGGAGCCCGTGTTTATTTTTCCTCTTACTGACTGAAGTATAAAATTGCATGTGCAAAATATGTGCATTGTAGGGACTCCTAAATACCAGCCTCCCAATTATCCGAATAATTATTAACCTACATCAAAGAATTATTGATGTTCTTACACCGAAAAATACTTTGTTAGTCAAGAAGCTTCTGAAATCTGTAATAGGCTGTAAACACAGACAAAGAGAGTAATTTCATGGTAAACAGACCAATTAGGTTAAGCAGACCGTTTTAGGAGCCGCGTGCAGTGAATCTTCACAAACCCTCATTTTATTATGCCAAAGTAACAATAAGAACCAGTAGTATTTCTTTTTTTCAATTAGTTTGACTTATGCGGTACTGAGGTAAGTGTGATAACTCACGGATGTGATGACAGCCACTTTGAGAAAAGTTGTCAGCCTAGGCTAGACGACACGTTACTGAGTCTTGTCTAGCTGCTTCTAATGAAATACTAATTGATTTGACAAGAGCGAAAGCGCGGTCGGGTCTTGTAATAATCGCCCTTAATGCTTTTAATGTGTGAGTAAGTTTTGTGAAGTTAGAATAAGTTATTTAAACTTGAGTTTTGTCATTCTACTTTATACTACGGTCGTTCGTTGACTCTACATCCATTCTAACTAAAAGAAGAAGCGTCGTACTGTTTTAATGCAAACTGTGACAGTGTGCAGTGAATCCCTCGCCCTGTTTCATTAAGCGGTCGGTTACTGGGAAGTTAGCCCTGCCCTTGCGGTGTTGTCCTTGTGACGTCATACAAATCACGGCCACCTTTGACCTTATTACTTCTTGAGATCGTTCCTAGATTCTAGTGTCCCTTGCGAGCGTGCCAAAAAGAAGCGTCTTAGGTGCAAGCTAAGCGAAATAGACGTGAGACATTAGATGTAAGATGACATCTGTCAGACAAGTGATCGTCAGCCGTCATCGATGCGAAGCACGTCTCACGTGTGTAGCTTTGTCTCTTCTGTTTCATACATTTTAATGGAAACAAACGGTTTCAAGCGTCGCGATGTCGCACGTCTCATGTCTCACTTCTACTCCGTGGAGCTTGGGCCTTACCTACTGTTTTAATGTAAACTGTGACAGCGTGCAGTGAATCCCTCGCCCTGTTGTTACTGGGCAGTTAGCCCTGCCCTTGCGGTGTTGTCCTTGTGACGTCATACAAATCACGGTCACCGTTGACCTTAGTACTTCTTTTTATCATTCATAGATTGAAGTGTCACTTGCGACGTCGATTCTACATCCCATGCGACAAAATAAAGAAGCATCTTACTGTTTAAATGTAAACTGTGACAGCGTGCAGTGAATCCCTCGCCCTGTTTCATTAAGCGGTCGGTTACTGGGCAGTTAGCCCTGCCCTTGCGGTGTTGTCCTTGTGACGTCATACAAATCACGGCCACCGTTGACCTTAGTACTTATAGGGTCGTTCGTCGAATCTACATCCAGTGTGACAAAAAGAATAAGGTTCTTACTGTTTTAATGTAAACTGTGGCAGTGTGCAGTGAATCCCTCGCCCTGTTTCATTAAGCGGTCGGTTACTGGGCAGTTAGCCCTGCCCTTGCGGTGTTGTCCTTGTGACGTCATACAAATCACGGCCACCGCTGACCTTAGTACGCCCACAGCTCCTGTGCTAAGTAAAGAATTGTTCTATCTAGCTATAAATATCTTATAAATTGAAAATAAGAAAATTGAAAAATTCACTAGTGACCGCCGGGAATATCTTATAACATTTTAACCTGTTCTGTAATTCATTAGCTCATTCAGCACATAATAAGCCCAGCGGTTGACCCCGCAGCTTCCATCTTCCCATGGGAGTGAAGTGTTTTCCCTTTGCCATTGGTAGCAAGTAGCTATGTAGGTTTTGAGGCATTATATGTAGATTACTAGCGGCCCGTTAGTGGTTTAAGCCGCTACAACATGCAATAAATATATACGTAAATCTTCCTCTTGAATCAACTCTGTCTATTAAAACAAACCGCATCAAAATCTGTTGAGGACGAATTCTACAACAGACCGAGGCAGAAAGCTACTTCATTAGGAATTTTCAAAATATTCAAAGCCTCTGATTACATATAAACAACAAATCTTTTCTATTTATAGACAACTTTGTTTTAGAGAGCAAATAACATTATTACAATAGACTATAAATAGCTGTTAATTATATCTAAACGGTCTCAGAGGGATAATGACGAAATTCCTGAAAGCTTTTAAGAGCTTTGTTCGGAAAATTAAATTAGACAAGGAACTGACATCCTTATAACAAAATTGTTATATATAATATTATCGCCTGCACGTCAACCTACCCATTTAAGGGACCAACTTGTAGAGGCTCTTCTTGAAAATATTAAGATAATCCAGTATAAGTTGATCCCTAAAATAGATAGGTATGTTGATTTTCTAGGTCCGACGTGGTGTTGTAGTGACAGGTGTTAAGTACCAATACAAAATGTAATTTGATATGGCGAAACACATAATGTCCGTTTGTATGTTATTTTTGCGCAGCTCTATCCATTGCGTTTGAAAAATACGATTTTCCACCTTATTTTCATGCAAACACGGTTTATGTAAAACACGGTTTGACGGACGCTACGTTAGCGCTAAAATATCGCAGAACGAAAGTCGTTGGAAGCATTTTGTCAAATAAATTGACATAAACCATACTAGTATGAGAATAAGGTCGAAATTAGTATTGTCCCAACGCATGCGTAGCGTAACGCAAAAATAAAGTCGAAATAACGTTATGTGTGTAAAGCGCCTTAGTCCTTCACATAAAAAAAAAACACAGAGACTATTAGTCGTAACAAGGAAACATATATATCTAGCAGAGCTAGGTAGGCGTGGCGGGTAAGTTAGGTAAGTAAGTACCTACTCGCACTAGTATGAGAAACCAGAGCGTGACAAGATTAAGGCGTACTTTTCAAGGATAGAGCAAGTCAAGAAAGATTTAAGGAGCTTTTCCTAATGGAACTTTAATACGAAAACGGTTGGCGTAAGAAAAACACGAGTCTTCCCGGTTGTTTTTCAAGTTGAGTGCTATTTTCGGTAGGTATATCTGAAAATATCACCTTTTACCGAATTTTCTTTTCTCCATCATGTTCATTATACTTTTACGACTTACCGATAACGCATTCATTTCAATAATTTTTTAGTAAATAATACTAAGAATACACACAAAACAAAGTCCACTTCGGTTGAAGCTTCCAAAGTTTTAATTACCAACGTCTTAAACGTCGTCTTTGCTCTTGGATCCCTTATCTTTGACTAACAGATATCAATCGAAGGCATTATAATCTTACTTTGACTTTAGCAGATATCATATCAATCACAAACCATTAGAATCTTACTCTTATCTCTTGCTTATTTGGTACTGGGCAATATTGCACGAGTTCAGTAGAATTGTAAATATAGTCAGTCCAGTAAGAGTATAACTGGAACTTATTGGGATCCCGTGATTGCTTTGGTGCTCGTAGGAAATAGATTTCTCACATATGAGAAAGATAGGGATTGAGGACGACCGTAGGATCCAATCGAACAAACTATAGTGTCTGTCTGTGTGTGTAAAGTTCAGGCATGCTATTGCTCCGAGGCACGGAACCATCTTTTTTACGGACAATCACCTGGTTCAACCGACTATGCCCTAACCAAACTGGAATCAAATTCACAAAGTACTAAAGTTAGTATCACCTTTGTGTGCTCTTCTGTTTTCCCCGAGAATCAAACCTGGGACATCCAGATCTTGAAGCTCTACGGAAATATCTTCAAACTGAGAGCGGGTCTTCAAAGTTACTTTCAAATTGATATTTTAAAGTAAATTGCTTCTGCTAAGTAAAGACCACTCAAAACTTTGGGCTGACAAACCGGAGTAATTAATATCTTCGGTGAGAATAACAACTCTTCGAATTGTTGTTGTAGTAGTTTGGTAGGGTAGGAACTTCACAGTGTAAGCTTTCATAAGGTATATATTTGAAAAAATAAAAAAAAAACACTAGAAGAACAAAAAGTCGGTGATTTTCCAGTGTTTTTCAGATCCGGTTTTCAACGAAAATAGTTTACGGAATCCTATACAAAACCCAGATTTCATGCATGGCACACGTCGCCAGATCAAAGCCCAATACTTACTTTGTGTCAAAGCGGCTGTCACTGTAAGAGGTTGCATTTGCATAGTGCTTGTCAAGAACTACAATATCTTACTGTGCGTGTGATTTATGATATGTCATTTAGTTATTTATTTCTTATTTTTAGTTTTTGAATACGTCTCTTATAAACTACTCTTCTATAGTCCGACAAGTTCGTGCGCGACCTTCCCTGGGGGTGACAGACGTTTTGGGGGGGAGATATCAGCGGGTAGCGGGAGGTGTAGCGAGAAAGGGTGACGCGCGCATCCGCGCCGATCAAAATGACGTGCTTCCTCGCCTCCCCACCGTCTGTACCCCGCAGGAAGGTCGCGCTGTAGCTTCATCTCTTGTATCTGTATATGCATAGGTGGTCAGGTTTAGTTCTATTCATAGTACCATCTAATATTGCAGCTCCGGAGGTAAAATGGTTGGTACTATTTATAACAGCGCACGTACACGTGTGTCTTCATTGCTGAAAATTACAGAGCAGGTAAAGGAAAATCTATGAATCTGTTGCATAATTAAGAAAGAAGTAAGATACATTGGTAACACTAGGTAGATTAGAAAATAGAAGCTTAAATTGTCACACGTAGCCTTTTTCGTTTAGTCATACATTGACGTTGCTTTAGAAGTGTAAATCACAGTATAGTCTTAACAAAACTGTAATTAGTACTACCACAGAATATGTAAAATAGTACCTACTATAGTTGAGACGATCACTCGTTGCATTCGACGCCGTATGTCAATTTCTTGGCGCTCCCTTTCCCACTTGAATTTTTCCCTAATTGTCATGCAACTATCATACGGAAGCGAATACAGTGAAGGGCCGTCTCAACTGTACCTTTAATCTGTAAAGTAGGTAACCCATATCCGTAGGCATGTACTTAAGAAATCTACGTCGCATGAGCTTTACTACGCCGTAGTAATCATTGCTACGAGCTTTCGTAGTAGTACGCTTTCGTAGGTAGGACGCTTTTGACCCGGTTTTGTATTTCAGTACTTTATTCGAATTCATGATAATAATGACACTGAAATTTTTATGCAAATCTACAGCAATTTCACAAATTGCTACAGGAATGCTTCAGATTTTACAGGCATTTCTCCATCGCAATTACAGGTATCGGAAAAGATTAGGTTTCTCTGCAGGCAGTCGCTTTGTCTGATACAAAGAGTAACAAAGAAAGGAAAGGAACAAAGGAAAAGCAAAGAGAGAAATAGGGTTGTCGATACTTTCGAAGCTTGTTTATTGTTTATCCTGCAGATGGCGAAGTAACTTTTGTGCTTCTTTTTCTCGAACGTAGTTATTGGGCTTCTGAAGGTGTAGTTTTCTTTGTTGAACGCTACATATTGCGACTTTTGTTTTTCTTTAATGTAATTTCCAGTTTCTAAAAAGGAGATATAATGCGTCTGTGTCTCATTTTATAATTTATGCATATCGAAATCTAACTTACCCTATAAATGACAATTCATAGTATTTTAATCTGAGTATAGACATAAATGATGGCAGATGTATATTTAAAGCTCTCTTTTGAGAACACACTTTTTAGCAGGTAAACTGGGTTAATGAGAAGCCTCTTTACTTCAAATTACAAGTAAAAAAGGAGACACAATGCGCGTTCTCAGTTAACAGTTTTCATTCTTGAGTTTACGTTTTTTTCTCTCTTGTAATGACGTCCCTGCCAACCCCGAATGGAACAAAGGCGTGATATGTTTATTCCCGGGATTCGAATCTACATCTTTAGGCGTAACAGGCCGTGTGAAATTTTCGGAATCTATATTATTTTGTATAAGTTTCCTATATCAATAACCGCTATCCTTGTTACATATTTTAGCTAGCTAAGGTCGTGATTGGCCCTGTGAAATTGGAAAACCGCCGCATTTACGACCCTCTTTGACGTAACGGATTGGAAACAACCAAGATTGATGGCAGTTATGATGGATCACGCCATGGTACAGGGTATGGTGGGTATAATAATATCGGTAGGTTGGTATATGGCATTTTATTGAAGGTTTTTGTACACACAGAATCTTCGAAACTTGTGGAAACTGGGTTTATGAGAAACCACTATAAAGTGTCAAAAATCGTAGATACAGTGAGTCATTCATAGGTTTAAATAGGTATAATTCTTGAGTTCGTGCTGCTGTGTCTATATTGTCTTGTGTATGTATAAATTTCCTTGTAATAATAGCTGGATAAGCTTGAAGGACGTGATTGGCCCTGTGAAATTGGAAAACCGCCGCGTGTACGACCCTCTTTGACGTAACGGATTGGAAACAACCAAGATTGATCGCAGTTATGATGGATCACCCCATGGTCCAGGGTACGGTAGGTATAATAATATCGGTAGGTTGGTTTCTGGCATTTTATTGAAGCTTTTTGTAGACAGTCTTCAAAAATTGTGGAAACTGGGTTCATGAGAAACCACTAGAAAGTGTCAAAAATCGTAGATACAGTGAGTCATTCATAGGTTAAAATAGGTATAATTCTTGGATTCGTGCTGCTGTGTCTATACTGCCTTGTATGTTTATGTTTCCTTGTAATAACGTAACAGCTGGCTAAGCTAGAAGCGTGACTGAACCTGTGAAATTGGAAAACCGCCGCGTTTACGACCCTCTTTGACGTAACGGATTGGAAACAACCAAGATTGATGGCAGTTATGATGGATCACGCCATATTCATGGTCCAGGGTACGGTATAATACCTAATACCGGTAGGTTAGAAAGTGTGGCATTTTATTTAAGGTTTTTGGATGCACAGATTCTTCGAAACTGGTGGTAAACTGGGATAAAGTGACAAAAATCGTCGATACAGTGAGTCACAATAAGTTAAAAGAGGTATAATTTTTGAGTTCGTGTATTTTTGTCACTATTTCAGACAACCAATATTCGAACCCACAACTTTTGGCTTATCGTACTGCGCCTATATTGCCTTGTACCTGTGTATAAGTTTCCTTTAGTTGCGTAAGCTTGAAGAGCGTGATTGGCCCTGTGAAATTGGAAAACCGCCGCTTTTACGACCCTCTTTGACGTAACGGATTGGAAACAACCAAGATTGATGGCAGTTATGATGGATCACGCCATTGTCCAGGGTTTGGTGGGTATAATAATATGTGTTCAACGAAACGTGTTGCGCCGACCCCAAGTAATTTGGGATAAGGGCAAGAAGATGATGATGAATAATATCGGTAGGTTGGTAAGTGGTATGTGAAGATTTTTGTAGGCACAGAGTCTTCGAAACTTGTTGAAACTGGGTTCATGAGAAACCCCTATTAACTGTCACAAATCGTAGATACATGATGTATGTTAAAAGAGGTATATTTATTGTGTTTGTGTATTTTCTTTCTTCACTACTACAGACAACCAGGATTCGAACTCGCTACTTTCTGCTTATCGTACTGAGTCTATGCCTTGATGTATAAGATTCCTTAGATGCTTAATCTTGAAGGACCAACCTGTAATATTGGGAAACCGCCGCGTATACGATCCTCTTTCACGTAACGGATTAGAAACAGCCATGACTGATGAGATGACAGTTATGATGGAGCACGTGACGGATTCATGGTTCAGGGGATGATATAATAATGTTGGTAGGTTCGTTTGTAGTTTTTTGTACAAAACCTTAAAAACCTTTTTAAATGGAAAATGCGAGTTTTGCGCGTCATAATATTTTAACTTAAGGTGGTTCGTTACGTCATACAAACGAAAAACTGCACTTCAGTCGGGTTACACATGAGCTGTAGAGTTTCTTTTTAAAGAACCTTTATTCTGAATGATGAAAGCACACGTAAATTTGTCGCAAAACTACTTATAGTTAAAAGATAATCAGTATTTTCTGCACAATACAATTAAACGTATTTATTGCAGCAGTAGCTCCATCTATTTTCGTAAAGTGGCGACTCGCTTTTTACGGGGAAATCTGATGATTTAAAAATTCTTTTTAGTGTTTTGCGACAATCTTATATACCCACGGGATTCCCCATCAAGATTTTTAAACCGACTCTTGTCTCCTTTACATACATAACTCCATTGAACTTTTGTATGGAAAACGGAACGCCTTAACAGTTTTTCATAAAATCTTATGTTATGTTGTTTATTATCGTTAGCGCATAATTTTATTTCGATTTAGTGTCTAGGATACACAAGGATAATAGATCGATAATTAAAAAGAACCCTACCCGAACCACATCTCGTGACCAAATTCTTATAATCCAAAACGATTTTTATCGAAGATACTAACCGATTATAGCAATACCAGTATTGTTTATAAAACAGTTTTATGCTTACGCAAGACATAATGGATTTTAAGTCTTGCAATAAAACACTTGTGCAAATAAGCTATGGACAGCTGAACGAACAATTATTATTTTTGTTTATTCAGTGTTAAACATTGTTAAAATGTACTAGATTTTTCACGCGATTTATTAAAGCTCTATTCCATCTATCTATCTATTTAGCCTGCCCACTGTTGGACATACTGAGATTTAAAATGTAAAATTTATAAGATTTTAAAAATTATTTTGTCCTCTTCTTTATTGCGCTTTTTCATACGGTCCTATGTGCCATTCGCATCCAACAGGTCTTTACAAAAGATACTTATGTAGTCAGACCAACGACCCGATGGTATATAATTTACCCACTGATCGCTTTTAAATTCTATTAGAGTTCTTTTATAATCTTTTTGTACCTATGTCTAGTATATACATTTTAAAATTCTTATTACACACATGCAATAACAATAACAGAAAAACACAAACAAATTATAGCGTGTAAGGTCATATAAAATTTTCAAAATATTATGACAACCAAAATACATATACGGGGTGTTAGGGACGGTGTAACGAAAACTTTGCAGGCGCGCTCAGACCATCAAACTGAACAACTTTTACTATGGAGCCAATGGTGGGGAACGGAAAAAAATTTGGGACCTCCCATACAAAGTGAGCCAGCTGATCGCGAATTTTGTATGGAAGGTCGGAATTTTTTTCTTTTTTTCGAACATAGTAAAAGTTGTTCAGTTTGATGGTCTGATCATGCCTGCAAAGTTTTCGTTACACCGTCCCTAACACCCTGTATTTCGATATCATATTTATAGAAAAATTGAAAGCTGACCTTTCTGCAAACCGAAGTAAAGTGTAGTAGGAACAGAAAGTAGAACAATAGTAGCACAGAAATTATGAACCTGTATACAAGGTGTTCCAAAGGAAATACATTAAATTGGAGACGTTGTGTAGACCATTGTACTGAACAATTTCCATTATCGCACCAAGTTTGAATTCTTAACAATTAAGAAGTTGAAATTTTCATACAAAGTAAATGCCTACATTTACTACAACCATTATGTAATACCCCTTATCCAAGATTGCAACCTTGCAATTTTAACTTGTTGGATTTGAATCTTCGAAAAAGTTTGGAACATAGTTGTCTATGTTTTAAATTTAAACAAAAACTTAAGATAAAAGATCTTTTTCTTGCTGTCAACTTTATTTTATTGCCGCCTCAAACTAAAAACTTCTTTTGACTTAGAGCACCCATAGAGACGCAAAGACAAAGGGCCAATCAGAGAACCCAGTAGAGTCTGTAGTGTCAGTTGTGTCAGTTTTTGACGAACATGACATTTGACCTTGGTCTACGCCACAACTGTTGCCTTGGCAACTAAATTACCGCCACAACCGTTGCCTTGGCAACAGTTGTGGCGGTAATTTCAAAAGTCTTTCCAAGACGGCAACATGACATAAATAAAGGTCATCTTAATATATAAAACTCAAAAAGACTGACTGATCATCAACGCACAGCCTAAACTACTGGACCGATCAGGCTGTAATTTGGCATGCAGATAGCCACTATGATGCAACCATCCGCTAAGAAAGGATTTTTCGAAATTCGTCCCTAAAGGGGTTAAACAGGGGATGAAAGTTTGTATGAAACTTTTTATTCCTTTGATATATTTGCTTCAAATTTCGTATATAGGTAGAACTTTAGAATTAATGAAGGACGTGTTTCAACATTTTCCAATTTTAAACCCCTGAGGGGGTAAGAAAGGGGGTGAAAGTATTAAATTTACACGCAGGCCGCTCCTTTGAAGCTACAGTTTTGAAATTTGGCACCTATATTTTTAATAAACAGTTGATATTATTTTGATTAAGAAGTATTCAAAATTCATCCCCCGATGGGTTGACATAGGGGATGAAAATTACGCATTGTCGTAAAAACCAAACCCTTGGAGCTAGAAGCGTGAAATTTGGCGTGTGTATTTATTAGGCAACGTTAGCATCCACTAAGAAAGGATATTTTGAAATTCATCCCCTAAGGGGGTAAAACGGGGGATGAAAGTTTGTATGAAACTTTTTATTCCTTTGATATAAGTGCTTCAAATTTCGTATTTAGGAAGAACTTTAAAAATAATGAATAACGTGTTTCAGCATTTTCCAATTTTAGACCCCTGAGGGGTAAGAAAGGGATGAAAGTATTATATTTACACGCAGGCCGCCTTTGAAGCTACAGTTTTGAAATTTGGCACCCTTATTTTTAATAAACCGTTGATATTATTTTGATTAAGAAGTATTCAAAATTCATCCCCCGATGGGTTGACATAGGGGATGAAAATTACGCATAGTCTTAAAAACCAAACCCTTGGAGCTAGAAGCGTGAAATTTGGCATGTGTATTCATTAAGCAACGTTAGCATTCACTAAGAAAGGATTTTCGAAATTCAACCCCTAAGGGGGTAAAACGGGGGATGAAAGTTTGCATGAAACTCTTTATTCTTTTGATATAACTGCTTCAAATTTCGTATTTAGGAAGAACTTTAAAAGTATTGAATGACGTGTTTTAGCATTTTCCAATTTTAAACCCTGAGGTAAGAAAGGGATGAAAGTATTATATTTACGCGCAGGCCGCTCCTTTGAAGCTACAGTTTTGAAATTTGGCACCCTTATTTCTAATAAACCGTTGATATTATTTTGATTAAGAAGTATTCAAAATTCATCCCCCGATGGGATGACATAGGGGATGAAAATTACGCATTGTCGTAAAAACCAAACCCTTGAAGCTAGAAGCGTGATATTTGGTATGTGTATTCCTTGAACAACGTAAGCATCCACTAAGAAAGGATTTTTCGAAATTCAACCCCTAAGGGGGTAAAACGGGGATGAAAGTTTATATGAAACTTTTTATTCCTTTGATATAACTGCTTCAAATTTCGTATTTAGGAAGAACTTTAAAAATAATTAATGAGGTGTTTTAGCGTTTTCCAATTTTAACCCCCTGAAGGGGTAAGAAAGGGGGTGAAAGTATTAAATTTACACGCAGGCCGCTCCTTTGAAGCTACAGTTTTGAAATCGGGCACCCTTATTTTTAATAAACAGTTGATATTATTTTGATTAAGAAGTATTCAAAATTTATCCCCCGATGGGTACCTAGACATAGGCGATGAAAATTACGCATGGTCGTAAAAACCAAACCCTTGAAGCTAGAAGCGTGAAATTGTATTCCTTAAGCAACGTAGATATCCATTAAAGTAGGATTTTACTAATTCAAAGATTTTATTTTAAAGTCAAGCATTGTCGTTATCACGGTCATACATAACCAAACCCTTGAAACGTGAAATTTGGCATGTGTATTTCTTGAGGGAGAGGGAGAGGTAGAGGGAGAGAGACAGAGAGAGGGAGAGGGAGAGCAACAGGGAGAGCGGGAGGAAGAGTAAGAGGGACAGTGGGAGGGTGAGCGGGAGGGAGAAAGAGAGGGAGAGCGAAAGGGAGAGAAGGTGGGAGAGCGAGAGGGAGAGCGGGAGGGATAGTGAGAGGAGAGTGAGAGGGAGAGCGGTAGGGAGAGCGAGAGGGAGAGCGAGAGGGAGAGCGAGAGGGAGAGCAGGTTCAAGATCGAGAGGGAGAGCGGGAGGGAGAGTGAGAGGGAGAGTGGAAGGGAGAGCGGGAGGGAGAATGAGAGGGAGAGCAAAAGGTTCAGAGAGAGAGAGAGCAGGTGGGATAGTGGAAGGGAGAGCGGGAGGGAGAATGAGAGGGAGAGCAAAAGGTTCAGAGAGAGGGAGAGCAGGTGGGATAGTGGAAGGGAGAGCGGGAGGGAGAATGAGAGGGAGAGCAAGAGGGTCAGAGAGAGAGAGCAGGTGGGATAGCGGAAGGGAGAGCGGGAGGGAGAATGAGAGGAGAGCAAGAGGGTCAGAGAGAGGAGAGCAGGTGGGATAGCGGAAGGAGAGCGGGAGGAAAATGAGAGGGAGAGCAAGAGGGTCAGAGAGAGGGAGAGCAGGTGGGATAGTGGAAGGGAGAGCGGGAGGGAGAATGAGAGGGTGAGCAAGAGGGTCAGAGTGAGGGAGAGCAGATGGGATAGCGGAAGGGAGAGCGGGAGGGAGAATGAGAGGTAGAGCAAGAGGTCAGAGAGGGAGAGCAGGTGGGATAGCGGAAGGAGAGCGGGAGGAGAATGAGAGGGTGAGCAAGAGGGTCAGAGAGAGGGAGAGCAGGTGGAGAGCGGGAGGGAGAGGTCCCACTGCGCCACATCAGCCGTCTTTTAGATTATACGTCATAACGTGTTTAGGCGTTTTTCTGTTTACCTATCTCTAAAGAGAAAGGAAAGGGGCAAGATATTTGTGTTTAAGTGCAACAAATCATAAAGTGCAATATACTGACGTATCTATGTTATTTCTTATGACTACGCGGGCGAAGCCGCGGGTTTTAGCTAGTAATTAATAAAGCTTCTTTCATAATGTGGCACTGAATTAAATTTAACAAATTTAAGTTGCTAATTACTTCTAAACGAGGGGTTTTCATAACTTGGCCCCATAATGAAAATTATTCGGTACAATGGCCTACACGACGTCTCCAATTTAATGTATTTAAATTGGAACACCTTGTATGTATGTAGTAGTAAACTGTATGAAAACTAAACTACGATTTCAAAACACAAAGTTTCCTCTTCCAATTTGTATTCCGTAACACAGTGAAGTTGATAGTGCACTGTCAGTAGCATATCATTTTATTAAGGGACCAGGTTATATTGGTTATTCTTCGTAACTGTATGATATACCAGTATTTGTTGATCTCTTAAATAGGTACGTGGATTTGCCTGGCAGTACCTTTCTACTCTATACTATACTATTACAGCCACAACAGTCCACTGCTGGACATGGGCCTCCCCCGTATTGGGGGGTATTGCCATACTCACCACGCTTGGCAGGCGGAATGGCGAGCGCAGTGCAAGATGTTTAATTCACAAGGAACGCTGCTGCCCATTCCCTGCCCATTCCCTTAGTCGCTTTTTACGACACCCACGGGTAGAATTGGGGTGATGCTATTCTAAGCCGGCATCACACGGATCACTCACCTTTCTACTCATACACTGGTAACTCTTAACTTTGTGACGAAAGCAAAGTGCTGACACCTACACCACATCTCAGTGATACTGTATCTCTTTTTAATGAGTTCACAAAAAGGGTTGGATTAGGGAATGCAATCTCGATCTCGCGAGATCTCGAAATCACCGAGATCTCGAGCTATTTTTAGAGATAGAGATCTCGAAAAAGGTAATCGCGTGTCAGAAAAAATCTCCGAGATCTCGGCAGTATACGTCGAGATTTTAAACGAGATTTCGAGATTGAGTTTCAAGGCATTGACGTATTTATTGTTGTGTGTAGCTTAGTTCCGGTGTCTGCCGAACTAGGCCGAGCGCACTATTTATTCAGCGAGAGCACTGCTGTTGTAATCATTTATAGAGGAAACGCAAGGGATGGACAGGATATAAGTTTATAACAGATATAGGATACTACTGACTGGGGGTAGTGCGGCAAAGTGAGTAAACACTTCGCAACTTTCGGTCTAGAAGCTGAGATGAATGATTAATATTACAACAGTACCATGACATGGAAAGAAATTTTAATTTTGATGATTTGTATGAAATAAGCAAAATCTCGATCTCGATCTCGAAAGTTCGAGATCTCTGCCAATAATCCAACGAGATCTCGAGTTGGTCAATCTCGAACCATAAGATCTCGACCGAGATCTCATGTCGTCAATCTCGGCTCGAGATTGCATTCCCTAGGTTGGATGCTGTGCCTACCTCTCATTAAAACTTGAATATGTTTTAGGATTATTCAAATGTTGTTTAGGCTTCACTGAGCTGACCACGAGTCAGCGGTCTTTTAACCTACTTGATGTAAGTTTTTCTTAGTAATTGTTTGAAAAACTAGAAACAGTTTGAAGTGCTGCTTACCTTACCTTTTGATTGTACTTTCGCCAGCAAAACCATCTACCCACTTTAGGGACCTAATTATACTGGTCTTTCACACAAATACAAAAAAAAACTCAGTATAGGAACGTTGATCTCTTAAATGGGTTGGTGGATAAGCTGGTTTCAAACATCGTTTCGAAGTCTAGAAGAAAGATGCTGGAGAAATGACAGCAAAGACATAAAGTAATAAAATACTCACCTAATAGAACTTTATTGAAGAGAAACGTGCAAAAAAGAATACATTAAACTGTAACGAAAGAAAAACATTC
Organism: Phthorimaea operculella; assembly: GCA_024500475.1. NCBI lineage: Eukaryota > Metazoa > Arthropoda > Insecta > Lepidoptera > Gelechiidae > Phthorimaea > Phthorimaea operculella. The sequence continues at coordinate 59,257 of JANFCV010000386.1, read as the reverse complement.
GTAATAAATACCAAAATAGAACGAGAAAAGGCTTTGCCATTTTCCATAAAAAGGAGTAGGTAGTATGCAAATGGAATTTAATTTAAAAACTGCTGTGTGTATTTTTAGCAGCGGTTTTACAAAGAAAACGAAATGGAATACGACGTCAAAGGAATTGAAACATAAACTTTAACCACAAACCACAATTATAGTCAACACAAACTATTGCAATCTACATTAATATTATAAACAGGAAAGATTTGTTTGTTTGTTCGTATGTTATCGATAAACTCCGAAATTACGAGAACGATCTCATAATTCTTCCACTATTATAAAACAACAACAAGGCTGCTTTTTACCACAGGAAAATATCTCATCTCATGTCCACGGGAGAACAGTTAACAATGGGAAAACCGCTGGGCTGGCCGCAATATTAGATACGCCTTTGCGGCCAAACCTCTCAACCGATCTTCCTGAAATTTGGCATTGAGATTGCTAGCACATCAGATTTATGGGTTTGGAGTACTTGATGTAGTCTACCAGTAGCCTATCTAAACTATAAGAGATACAAAAACGGCTTCATAGCTAAAGTTGTTCTACATGATAAGCCGGCTCCCTTGCATTTGGAAATCTGGAGTGCCTGATGAACGAGTAGACCACCAGGATAAATAAACTAAACTATAAGACATACAGAAACTAGGGGAGCCGATTCTCTGGCGCGTGGAAAAACATAGGTATCTAAGTAGCAGCGAGTGAAATCGCCGGATAGGCCGCTAGTATGAATTAAGTGGCTGCTGTGGTCTAGTGTCCTGAGCGTTCATGCCGGAATCCGAAAGTCCCAGGCTCAATTCCCAGGGATTATTTGTGAATTTGTTCCCACTTTGGTTCCCAAACCACAATTTATAGTCAACCCAAACTATTGCAATTATTCTGTCAGAACCAATAAAACAATCGTGGATGTTCCTATCGAATTCCGATTGTTTAGAACTAGGGAAACTTTGGAGTTTCTCATGAAATATTTTGTACCGATAAATTGTGAGCTTCTAAAAGAGAATCCTGAATAATTTCTATTTCGAAACTGGTAAATGACTATTGACTTTGAGTACGGTTCACGTACTATCGACAGTATATCAAGCTACCTATTTAAGGGATCAACTTATACTGGATTTTCTTAGAATTTGTAAAACCTAATAATAAGTTGGTCCCTTAAAAAGATAGGTGGATTTGCTGGCGTTAGTACAATCAGCAGCACTTTATGTTACTACTTTCAAGGATCGATATAATATTGGGTTTCCTGAGTAACAGTGTATTTTAGAAGTTTCCTAAGAACCCGCGGTCGATGAACAAGATAAATTACTTTCCGAACCCTTTTCAAAGAAGGTCCGGTTTTACATAGCAAATTCCGCATAAATAGGCAAACAAGAACTTCTGAATTTGTAGTAGAATTTGGAGAAAACCTGCCTGAATTGTAGATATTTTCTGAGAAATCATTGAAGGACTATTGGAGGCAATCAATTTCTTACTTTGGTGTGTCGGACCGAATCATTCGAATATATGACCACACACAGCCTATAGCGGTCTACCACGGGTCCTTACTCGATAAAGCACGCTCTCCCATTTTCGCCTTCCAGTGACTATCAGCTGCCGCTCTCTTAGGTCATCGGTCCATTTGGCCGGAGGGTTTCAAGGCTCCTACATACGCTTGCCAAGGCTTGGCCTCAAGAACTCGTTTACTCCACCATCCATCGGTTCTACAACTGAACTACTAACCAACTTACTCCCACTTCAATTTGCTACACTTCCAAATACTTACCTAAATGTTCTGTCGCTTCGGTTTATGCAATCTAGTTCTAAATAGCTGATATACCGAGCTACTGCTTGGTGCCTAAATTAGGCACATTGCCAACTGCCAAGTAAACTTTGCCTAGAACAGTTTTACATAGACAAACAAACTAACTGTATTTGTTGTTGAAATTGCGTCGCTGGTGGTGGTTGGACTGTTTATATTTGTTTAGCTAGACTCATGACCAAGGATTAGACAATTTAGATACTGTTTACATGCACTGGGTAACAATGAAAGCTGCTGTTTCCTTATTGCCTGGTGGCCTGGAAGATATAGCAGCATTAGCTATAAGGCCGCCATTTGTACAAATTATTCAAACTGTCTGTTTATATCATTAATGTTTTTGTGCAATAAAGTATATTTTATCTATTTTTTAATGAAAGCTGGATTGAGATGAGTGAAGTTATAAGCTTTTTAAGCATTCTCGGTTACTTTTACACACTCCTATCGCGATAATATTTAGGTACTACCTGATTTATAGAAAAATGGGACCCGAAATGACAACATTGTTGTTGACATCTTGCTTAAAATGTCATGTTATATGAAAAAAATGCAAACAATAATTTTGCCATTTCGGGTCCTTTTCTTCTAAGAATCAGGTTATAAATATTGGAGCTTTACAACGAAAATGACTGTTTATTATGTAGGTTTACGCGACTTACTTGTTATTTAGTTGGTAGAAGGTGTAGCCCTCTACGTTTCGGCTGGTTACGACACCCTTTTTCCCGGAGGACGACAATCACACACGCGCGACCGCCAGATGCGATTGTCGACTGGCTGCGCCGCGGCTCGCTGCGCGCGCGCTGAGATGGTAGGGGGCGCTGCAGTAGCCGCAGTTGGTGACTCTTGTGGTGGATGCGGTGGAGTAAGTCGCGTAAACCTACATAATGAGTGATACTTGTTCGTTTAATAATAAAATGACTGTTTATGTCATATTTTTAAGTGTTAAGTTTAAATAAGACACCGAGATGTTAAGATGGCAATGTTTATCATATCATTAGCCGCTTACGCCCTTAGCTTACGCCTGCCTTTGGTAATCGTAATGTTCTTCAAGTTTAGGGAAAAGTTGTTTACGAAAGCTGTAGAGCTTAACATGTTAAAGCAAGCTTATCCTAAGTGTACTTACTTACATAAGTTTCAAAGTTCTTGTAACTTGTGGCAACTTGGCGCTTAACAACTTTGTACAATATGTGGTTTGCCACACTTTAAACATGAGTTATTGGCAAAAACCTGCTTTTATGAGTTTGTGTAATAATGGGTTTGCAACATTTTTGTGTGAGTTATTAGCAACAGTTTTACGTCCATTGTGAATACTAGTAACGTCTATTGTGACTTGTGAGTAGTTACGCCCATTTCTGTTATTAGGTTACAAAGTAAAGTCAAGTGTTCATAATCCAGAACAGAATCATAGAGCAAAGTATCTAAACGAAAAGTGTACACACCATTAGCATTTAAGATACAAAGATTACATCCATTCAGTTTGTCGTAAAGTCTTGTGTACTATACATACGTATCGTTATATTTGTGCTTAGTTTTATAGGTACCATTTGTTGTAGAGGTTTCTATGGCCTTTTAATAGTGCCCACGGTCTGTGTAGTTTCCCTAGCGGAAGACGGGCTATCTAGACTGGAACTTCCGTGCAAATGCACCCATTTGACGGCAGGGCCGGACTTCTGAGTGTTTTTAACTGTTTGAAAAGTCTAACTCAAAATTGCCACATGCATGCCGTAACAGTCCACTGCTGGACATGGGCCTTCCCTATTTGGACTCAAAGCGATGCTTGACCGCAGTGCAATATGTTATATTCCCTGGATACATCCCGTAGTCGCCTTTTAAAGTACCCACGGGTAGAATCGAGATGATGTTATTCTGACCAGCATTACACGGATTCATAATACTACTACTATAACAGCCACATTAAAGTCCACTGCGGAACACGGATTCTTAATCAAATTATAATATCAACCAGACCAAAAAACGCATAGAACAAACCAAACAGCGGCATTCTTTAATGTTGTTTTCGTTGAAAACTTTTGATGTTACACTTTTTTACTGTTAACACGACATTGTTGAGATGATAAGATAAAGGAAAGCAATAACCATAATAACTACAATAGCTGGTGATTAAGACAAATGATGTTTGCATTAAAGTTGTAGCTGTCTGCAAAATATTTTTCCTTTTTATTTCGGTTAATGGGCAAAATGTGTTCTGTCTACGTAAAACGTGAAACATTGGTTTTTTAAAACTCCAGCGTTGGTGTACTAAATTAAATTTTGTTGTACATAGCTATCCGTTGGTGAGTACTTCTTTTCGGTCTGTCTAAAAGCTACTCCTCTAGGTCTGGCGTTGAGTTGTAGATGAATACAGCACCTAGGCATGCTTGCTTAGCGCTAGTACTACTAGATATACTCATATTTACAACTTCAATTTCGGAGCTGGGAAGAGAGTTACAGTAGGAGAAGAGAGTAGAAGGTTAAGGGCCTTACCACAAAAAAGTTAGTGTTGAACGCGTGTCTATAATAAAACTTCATACACAAAAAACGCTAGACACGCTTCCAAAGCTGGTCTAACTTTTTTGTGGTAAGGCCCTAAAAGTCTTGCTCTATTTAAAATATTGCAATGGTCTTAAAATTATCTAGTAGTAGTAAGAAGCCTTACTTTCTGTCTGCCGCCGTCTCTGTACTGAACTGCTCATCCGGCGTCCGTCTACTCTGCCAATATACCTGCACTTTATTGTCCATCGTATAGCTGTAATTACTGTGCTTTTATACTGGCTATCTGACAAACATATAAATGGTCTTGGAGTTCTAACTCTATAAGCCTTACCCCCGGTTACACAGGTGACTCTGATGCTCGGCAACTCAATAATTTCAAGTTTCAAGTTTTTATTGCATAGTCAAATTCACATTCAAAGATGGTACAAATGACACCCATTTCTCTTTCTTTTCCACGTCGTGTGTTAAAGGGACTTCTGATAAGTTGCCGGCAAAAGTCGTCTCAGTGCGTGCCCTGGGTTTCATCAAAATCGGTCTAATTCTACCCGTGGTGGGTGTCGTAAAAATCGACTAAGAGATATTCATCCAGGGAATGGGCAGCAGCGTTCCCTGTAAATCCAACACCTTTCACTGCGCTCGCCAATCCGCCTGCCAAGCGTGGTGAATATGGCAACACCCCCTGATAGGGGTAGGCCTATGTCAAGCAGTGGACTATTGTGGCTTATCGAAAATCTGCCTAAGTCAAAATTTTATTAATTCTTATTGGTTGTCGTTACGTCATTTAGTCTCAATTGCGCCTGCTGCCATGGGGAGTTTTCCTCCCCATTTGAAGAACTAAAATATATTCAGCAACTATCTTACTTTAGTGGTTTCGTGACCTAACATTACGTACCATTTTACTTTGACTTTGAATTTAAATTCCATGATGAAAGCCGAGTGACATAAAATAATTTTGATGACAACATAGAAGCTTACCTCTAACTTTTGTCGGCTTTTCACAAGTTTAATAACTTCATCAACGAGGTGATGTGAATTAACTACGTGCGAGACGTGAATTAACTTCCTGCAGACTTTAATCAAAATTTAAAGTTGTTCTTCTAATTTTTGCTACATATTGTAAGGCTCTGTCCGCACAGCGAATTCTATTCGCGTACCGCGTTAAGATTTAGTCAGTTACAATAAAGCGAGAAAAAAATCGAAATAATATCTAACTAGATGTTAGAATCTCAGTCGACGAAGCAGGCGCTTGACTGTGAGGATTGGGGCTGTTGAGTAAAAATGGATGGATGGATGGATGTGGATTGAGAATGCGTGCGAAATTCACTGCACTCCAGGCGGTGCAGTTGAAGCGAGTGAAATTCGTCGACATTGCGGGTTCACGCAGCAAACGCCCTAATTAATGATGGTCATGATCATGAGATAGAATAAATACAGAGAAAGAAAGTTTTATATAATTTAAGAAAGCATATAAACTTTGATTTGGGAGGTGTCAAAACTTCATAATGTAAAAGATCTTGGATTATGATTTTGATTTTTGCTTTTATTGTAAAAAAATAATGAAAATTATGTAAAAATAAGCCGTTATACGAGGAAATTGATACTCTACTTTGAAATAGGTAGTAGGTAAATTATATCAATAAACTTTGTATTGCAATTAATTTCTTAATGTTACAGATGTTGATAAGGAAGTTAATTTAGGCTGAATGATTTTGTGCAACTGCTTTCGGATTTGTACGATATTACGTATGACCCATGTGTAGATAATAATGTTCTTTTCAACTTTGAGTTGAGAGTCTCTAAAAAAGCATTTAGATATTTTAGCAGAGAGCGCCCACAACGGAGTTCGATTTTTCTGAAAAACAAACTAATTCCAGACACTCCTACACTGCCCACAGTGGCCTGTGATTGTGACGTCAAAGAACTAATTAATACCCATTCAGTGTTGCCAGACGGTAGAAAGTTTCGGCTACGTGTCCAGGCAGGTACGTGCCTGATGAATATTTACTACACGTCTCTTAGACGTGGTCATATTGCAGGCAATGAATGGCTTAGTTGAGTCAGCTATTTCATGGAATGTAGTGGTTTGGTTTGGTTACGTATGAGTATAATTCAACACATAGGAACACCTTTCCCCATTTTTTTCATAATTTGACCAATGTTCCACATGGGTCAAAATATGAAAAAAATGGATCTCTCATGTAAAATCGCCAATCAGCTGTTGATTTGTTTTTTCTTTCATATTTCGACCCACGTTCCATGGGGAAAGATGTTCAGTTTCATGTGTACATTGACCTCCTTTCGGCTTGTTATACCTTTTTTGTTACTCCCGGCATATCTAATGTATGGTACGTACACGTAGATTACATACAGTCACATTCTTATCTGTTGTAGACTGACACCTTTCATACGAGTTTTTAGGGTTTCGTAGTCTACTAGAAACCCTTATAGTTTCGCCATGTCTGTCTGTCTGTCTGTCTGTCTGTCTGTCTGTCTGTCTGTCTGTCTGTATGCCGCGCCCTCATATCTTCGTCAGTTTTAGAGCTATCGACATGACATTTGGTGAGAAGATAGATCGTGTTGACCCAAATATAGAAATGTTAAGAAAAAAATATTTTAAATGTTTTTTGGACCCCCTCCCATACAAGTGAAAAAAATGTTTTCTTCTGTAATATTGAGTAGGGTATCGTTGAATAGGTCTTTTAAAACTAAGGTGAGGTTTCTTTGAAACAAAGTCACTAAAATGTTTCTGTCACGAGATATTTGCTTTTAAAAAGGGCGTTTTTGACCCATAATTTGTTCCAGCTGTAACTTCTAAAGTATAAACGCTAAAAATTTGAAATAAATATGGAATATAGCTTACAATCTGAAGTTACAATGAAAACTATAACGGATATTGTACCCTTAAAGGTTTCAGAAAAAATTGAGTTTTTCTATTTGCGGTTGGTCATCATACTGCTGCTAACAAACCAGCAACAAATTAAGTTTGTAATGCTGAAAAACCTGATATTTAAACGTTGACTACGAAACCCTATTTGTGGGCGTGTCTGACACGCTCTTGGCCGGTTTTTTACTCCAATAAAAATAGCTACGATGCTACGTGTCGTAGACATAGGTCGAAGTGGCTACGATCGCTCGCTACGCCGTTGAATTGATGTTGTGATGTTTTCCTTTGAAAAGAAAGAATATGTCTTCAATATTTCATCAGTCAAAACTCTTTCATTGTGCTTACAAAGAAACACTTCTTGTGATCGTTCGCAAATGTGTTTGGGTAACAGAAGAAAGGAAAAGGATCGTTGCCTTCTGACCCACATCATTCTGCCGCACGTCAACGAGTACTATTTGGTTAGGGTTTGGGCACATTGAATTCGAGTGTAAAAAAAACCGGCCAAGAGCGTGTCAGACACGCCCACAAATAGGGTTTCGTAGTCAACGTTTAAATATCAGGTTTTTCAGCATTACAAACTTAATTTTGTTGCTGGTTTGTTAGCAGCAGTATGATGACCAACCGCAAATAGAAAAACTCAATTTTCCTGAAACCTTTAAGGGTACGATATCCGTTATAGTTTTCATTGTAACTTCAGATTGTAAGCTATATTCCATATTTATTTCAAATTTTTAGCGTTTATACCTAGAAGTTACAGCTGGAACAAATTATGGGTCAAAACGCCCTTTAAAAGCAAATATCTCGTGACAGAAACATTTTAGAGAATTTGTTTCAAAGAAACCTCACCTTAATTTTAAAAGACCTATTCAACGATACCTACTCAATATTACAGAAGAAAAAATAATTTTGCCCCCTTTGTATGGGAGGGGGTCCAAAAACATTTTAAATATTTTTTATTAACATTTCTATAGTTTGGTCAACACGATCTATCTTCTCACCAAATTTCATGTCGATAGCTCTAAAACTGACGAAGATATGAGGGCGCGGCATACAGACAGACAGACAGACAGACAGACATGACGAAACTATAAGGGTTTCTAGTAGACTACAAAACCCTAAAAAGCGGCCAAGAGCGTGTCTGACACGCTCACAAATAGGGTTTCGTAGTCAACGTTTAAATATTAGGTCTTTCAGCCTTACAAAGTTAATCTTGTTGCTGGTTTGTTTGCAGCTGTATGGTTACCATTACCAAACGCAATTTGAAAAACTTTAACATTTCCTTAAGCTTAAGTGGTACATTATTCGTTATAGTTTTCATGGTAACTTCATATTAAGAACTATATCCCATATTTTTTCCAAAATTTTAGCATGCATACTTTAGAAGTTACAGCTGGAACAAATTATGGCTCAAAAACGCCCCTTTTAAAAGCAAATATCTCGAGACAGAAACATTTTAGAGACTTTGTTTCAAAGAAACCTCCCCTTAGTTTTAAAAGACCTTTTCAACGATACCCTACTCTATATTACAGAACAAAAGAAAAAAATTTGCTCCCCTTTCACATGTATGTAAGGGGGGTCCAAAAAACAATTGAAACTTTTTTCTCCACATTTCTAAATTGGGGTCAACACAATCTATCTTCTCACCAAATTTCATGTCGATAGCTCTAAAACTGACGAAGTTATGAGGGCGCGGCATACAGACAGACAGACTTACCGAAATGATAATGGTTTCTAGTAGACTACGAAACCCTAAAAAACTTTACCTGCCTGTGTTAAAGTTAGAGTTGATCATGACTTTCTGTCATTTGTGTTTTATGTATGAAAATGGTGAAAATGACATTCCAAAATAGTATACATACATACATACATCACGCCTTTATCCCTTGCGGGGTAGGCAGAGCGTCAACGACCGTAAAAGTACGGTCGTTATCGCCACGTCTGACACATATTTGAGGGTCGTTTTAGCTATTGTCGTGTATCGCTATAGTGACAGGTTGTCAGCCTGTCGCCTAAAATTGCAATACAAATGATACCCTCGAGTCCTTTAGTCGCTTCTTACGACACCCACAGGAAAGAAATGGGGTGATGCTATTCTAAGCCGGCATCACACGGCCATAGTATATAACTACATATTTAAGTTTGATGGTAGAAATTGTGTCTCCATTCAACAATGGACAATTGCTAAGTATTGTCAGAGGTTTGCTACTAGTAGGCGGTTGAAAACACCTAACACCAGGGTTCATCGGGTCGTTAGACGACTCGTCCCACTCGAATCAGAAGAACTAATGTTTAAAAAATCCTTTTTTTTAACAAACTTAATGTCGCTAGTTGTATTTTCATTTACAAAACTTTCATTTCTCATTTGTCATATTTTTTCGTCTTCATATTTAAACCATACAATCAGTAAAGTAAATCTGTCTAGGTTTAGAACTAACGATCTAATCTCTTTGTAACCTAGATAAATACTATTGGAAAGGGAAACGTTAGCTGTAGATTAATGGAATAAGTCCCTCAATCAATGTCACAGGCAGTAAATCAATCTATTAGAATCCATTCCAAATAGAATTGGGACGGAGAAAGATTTAGAGGGTTGTGATTGCATTGTTAGTCTTTGCAGCAATCCATACGTAATAGTGAAATCTTTCTGACAGTTTCCCTCATTTTATTTTCCCTTCATCGGGTCGTTGGACGACTCGCTGTCCCACTCGGAAAGAAGAGGAATGAAATTTTCATTGAAAACATATATTTTCTGCTTAAAAAATATTCGCTAATCATACTTCATCTTCTACTCTTTTACCAGTTCAGCTTAATACCTGCACTAAACCACGTAATGTTAAGCTATTACCCCGCTTGGGAAACTCATATCGTAGGACATTAATTAGACCGATGGCTCGCGGTTCGCACAGAAGTCCATATGGACCGTCTGTAAGTGGTCCAGTCTGTCAGTTTCAAATGCTTAATCTAGACACACGGCAGTGTGTCCGCCAAGTTCGAGCAAAAAAAGCGACACACCGGCCGTGGGTTATATTACACGAACCATTTCGGGCCAAGTTCGACCCACCTATAACTCAAAATCTATTTTATCTACGCATATGAAATTTCTAGTATCTGTCGAGATCTACTTACTTATCTAAAATACAAAATTTCATCAATGTACCTATTGTAGGTCTTGATATATTGACGTCAGAAAATCGCTATTTTTACTATACACTCACTCACTGACTGACTCACTCATCAAAAACCTAGACCACTTCCAATGGTCGTATTGACTTGAAATTTGGCATGGAGGTAGGTCTTTAGGTCAAGGTAAAGGAAAAAATCTGAAAATGGCCAAGTGTGAGTCGGTTTTAAAAATAATGAAGGTGTAAATTCATACCCTATTCAAAAAATTTATCTATATCTTCCAATCGTCGTACCGACCTAAAATTCGTTACGAAGGTTTGTATTTAGTCAAAGTAAAGTATAAATGAGATATTTCCTTACCTAACTTAATCATAAGAAAAAAAGAAAATAAACCTTACAAAAATAAATGAAATCCCACCAAAAACTCCGCCGTTTGAAAAGTAGATTCTTATTTTCAAACTGCGAAAAATCAAGTGTGCATTCCTGTAACTATTTTTAACTGAGGTCTGTGTATGGAACTTGGTACTTATTTAGATCTCACTTCTTTTATAGGCGAAGCATTCCAATATTATCGAACTTGGCAGCCTTTCACATTTATGTTTTGGGTGGGATTTTTTATTACATCAGCAAATGACATAATAGGTCATATAAATGTATTAGCTCAGTCTACTCATTTTCCTACACAGAGACTGCTTCTACTCAAATAATTGTAGTTTCAATATCTAGAGGTATTTATAACAGCCCGCATCTACCCACTGCTGAGTACAGGCTTCTTCTCTTTTACGCCAACTCGTCCGGTTCTGTGCCTCCAAAGTTTTTTTTTATGTAGCCTGTTCGTGTCCCACTGCTGGGCAAAGGCCTCCCCTCTTTTGCGCCACATATCACGGTCTTGGGCCTCCGATTGCCAGTTCTGGAGGAAGGTTTCTATATCGTTGCGCCATCTTCTCCGAAGCCAATCTTTTCCAAAGAAATTACATTACATTTTTATGTAGGTAAGCTTTGATTTACGAAGCTTTGATTTTGGCAGAACTGACGCACAAAACCTTGTGTTCACTCAGAAGCAACATTCTTTTGATCATTTCAAGTTCCGCTAAATTATCGGAAAAAATAGACTCGTGCATGAATTTCCAAGCAGCCAATTTGGATTCCACACAGAGTCCTCTGTGCAAATGATTGGCTACATGAATGCTTGATAGGAAATCGATATGGATGGCCATATCTATTATATTATAAAACAATGTGATTTGGTAATTAAAAGGAATACGTTTTTGGTTTTGCTTCTTCTTCTTCGAGTGTGCCAGCGAGTCGTCCAACGACCCAATGAACACTGGTGTCAGTTTTTCAACCGCCTATGTTGCAGACCTCTGACATGGTTGTGTAACGACCGCCGTCACAGTAATCATAGACAACGACCAGAACCGACGGCTTAACGTGCCCTCCGAAGTACGGAACTATCTTGATTTTCGGACAATCAGGTGGTTCACAGCCTGCAATGTCCTAACCAGACTGTAAAAAAAATCACAAAATGATAAATATCAACTTTGTGAGTGACCCCACCGGGAATTGAACCCGGAACCTGCTGCGTCGCAGCAACATACTTTTGATCGATTCAAGTTCCGCTCAAATATCGGTAAAAGTAGACTCGTGCATGAATTTCAACTAGCCAATTTGCATTCCATACAGAGACCTCTGTGCAAATGATCAGCTACATGAATGCTTGATAGGAAATCGATATGGATGGCCATATTTATTATATTATAAAACAATGTAATTTGGCAATTTAAAAAAAAGTTTATGGTTTTGCTTCTTCCTCGAGTGTGCCAGCGAGTCGTCCAACGACCCAATGAACACTGGTGTCAGTTTTTCATCCGCCTACTACACAGGTAGCAGACCTTTGACATGGTTGTGTAACGACCGCCGTCTTAGCAATCATAGACAACAACCAGGACCGACGGCTTAACGTGCCCTCCGAAGTACGGAACTATTTTGATTTTCGGACAATCAGATGATTCAGCCTGCAATGTCCTAACCAGACTGGGAAACATAGTGATAAATATCAACTTTGTGAGTGACCCTGCGTCGTAGCAACATTATCTATTTTGATCGATTCAAGTTCCGCTCAAATATCGGAAAAAATAGACTCGTGCATGAATTTCCAAACAGCCAATTTGCATTCCACACAAAGCCCTCTGTGCAAATGATTGGCTACATGAATGCTTGATAGGAAATCGATATGGATGGCCATACCTATTACATTATAAAACAATGCGATTTGGTAATTAAAGGAAAACGTTTTTGGTTTTGCTTCTTCTTCTTCGAGTGGGCCAGCGAGTCGTCCAACGACCCAATGAACACTGGTGTCAGTTTTTCAACCGCCTATGTTGCAGACCTCTGACATGGTTGTGTAACGACCGCCGTCACAGTAATCATAGACAACGACCAGAACCGACGGCTTAACGTGCCCTCCGAAGTACGGAACTATCTTGATTTTCGGACAATCAGGTGGTTCAGCCTGCAATGTCCTAACCAGACTGGGAAAAAATTCACAAAGTGATTAATAAATATCAACTTTGTGAATGACCCCACCGGGATTTGAACCCGGAACCTTCTCCGTCATAGCAACATACTTTTGATCGATTCAAGTTCCGCTCAAATATCGGTAAAAGTAGACTCGTGCATGAATTTCCAAGCAGCCAATTTGCATTCCACACAGAGCCCTCTGTGCAAATGATTGGCTACATGAATGCTTTATAGGAAATCGATATGGATGGCCATATCTATTATAGTAAATCAATGTGATTTGGTAATTAGAGGAGAAAGAAAAGTGGTTTCTGCTACATTTTATCTAGGTTTTTAAAATGGGTAGCCTTATACCTAGATAACAGTCAATTTTGGTCTTTCTATGAGGTAATTATGATGAGAAACACGATGAACCCTGAAGATATCTTACCCTTACTTTTTCAGAAGAAGAAGACGTCGCTTTGTCGCGTAATAAAAAAAATAATAAAAGTTGCTTTCACGTCACGTCGAATATATCTAAAAGGTTTTTAATGTCCTTAAACTATAAAAAGATACTCCCACAAACTTATTTGAAAACAGGTGAGCTTCAGGTGAACTATCGCTTTTAGCTTTTAGCCATATTTGACGGGTTTTGACCTTACTCTTTTTTTGGTCCGTTTGACTAAGAGAGATGGGTTGTCACATAATAATATATATCCTCCTTCTTAGACAGCTAGTTGGGTAAAAGATTGGCATCTGAGATAGACAAGATGGCCTCTTTACTTTGTGCTACTTGCATCATAGTCAGTCAAGTAGAAATCTCTTTCTTTAACAGCCACAAAAGTCCAGTGTTGGACATGGCCCTCTCCCAAATACGTGTCTTGGCTTTTTTTTTTATTTTTCGAGAGTATGTATGTGGGTTTGTATGCAGACAAGAAATTCGTTTTCACAGGCTACAGCCCAAAAGAATGGGCGAATCTTGACATTTGAGGTGTAGTTAGATTTGTCTCAGCAGCGCGAGTGACACTAGCTATATTAAAAATTCAAGATTCAAGATGGCGATTTTTATCGCTAAATACAACTTTGAAATTACCGCAATCGGGTTTTTATTTTTAATATATCTGTCTGTTCTATGAAGTACGTGCCTGTTCTTTGTGTTTGTGCGTGATATCTGGTTTCCATTCATGCAAATAAAACGGGCTTGAAACGGTTTTCCAATTTGATGTTTGTTTTCATCCGCGAGTGCTAGTGAACGAGGAAAAAATGCCGCGAAGTTATGAAATCATAACATTTCGCAATAGATAAAGCTTTTAAAGCTGTTTTGTGTTTATTAATCTTTTTTTAAGCCAGATTTCTTATTTTGATTTTATATTATTCTTTAATTTTCATATCATTTCAGTATCTTATCATATGGTATTGCCAATGGTGCAAGGGCATAACATAGCGTTTACTAGGTATAGTATCTACAATTTACTTACATAACAGTATATAGGTATTTATGTGAAAAAATACATACCTCCTCTCAGTCACCCACCTACTTCAGAATTTTCAGAACTGTCGCATCTCAAGTTAATATTTCTGTGAAAATACCCCTTATTTTTCTTTCACTTTCACACCTCTCATGGGGACCTGTGTATAAACATTTTCTCGTCCTTTTACGCACGTGTGACGTTGCGTTGTAAGCATTGCCATCGAACGTGCCAACATTTGCATTAGGGAAATATAATTCAATGTTAAAAGTAAATAAATAAATGTAAAGAATGAGTACTTAATTATCTACTTACATATTCTTGGCCCGGTGGGCGTCTTACCGCGCGGACGCGTTTCATCACGCTGCGTATTTTTATTTTCTATTTTGTGGTAAAAGTTTGTGTTTGGTGCATGTGTTATACATATTTGGATTACCCGTGAAGAGACCTACACGGTGGTGGTTTTAATTTTTCATAGTTTCAAACTGTACGTGAGTTATTACGAAAAACAATTTCAATATTTTGAATAACGGCTAAAATTTTTCTAACATTCAAAAGTTTCTTATTCAATTGATATTGCCTACATTTATACTGTATGTGAAGAGTGATTTATGGTGGTGGTCTCAAAATTCCATAGTGTTAAACCGTTTTTGAGTAATTAAGGAAAGCATCTTCTTGAAAACGGCCGCCGGCCGGCTGATTTGAATCGCTTGGGGTTAATGACCGCTGCGCCTGGTGTTGCCGCCCTGCGTTTGCTTCAAAGCGCGGCTTGTGAACTTGCCACTGCAATAACTGAACTGGATATCTACACTGTACTAACTGCAAAGCTTGAATACTAATACAATGGCTTCTGTTAATTGTTGTAAATGTAATAAGGTTAAACGAACGCAATTTCTGACTTGTTTCACCTGTAAGAACATTTATTGTTTGGACTGTGAGAACGTTGACTTCAGACGGTTTTCTATTATGACTGCTCAAAACAAGGCGCACTATAAATGTCGAGTGTGTTACAACTTATCACCTGCAATTCCGAATAATAAAAATACTGTATCTGCCGCTAAAAGTAATCAAAAATCCAACATTGACACATCTTTGGAGTCTAATGCCGATCGTGCATCGCATAGCGAGTTATTACAAGAAATTAAATTCCTGAGACAGCAAATTTCATTCCTGCAGAACAAATTTGATGAAATAACTCCATCACTTAGTTTATGCCACGATAAGCTAGATTATAGTTCAGGAAAGCTGGAGGAATTTGGTGAACGCCTTCATAGTATCGAGTCAGCTTCAACTAAACAGCTTGTTTGTAACTGTGACTGCCATTCAAATGGCTTACATGATGAAAATGAGTCGAAGAAACCTGCTAATTCGCCACGCAAGAATAAGAATGATAGGGCTTCTAAGATGAATTTAGCTTACAACAATAATGCTGTAAAGCCTTCGTCTTCTAAGGTAAATATTTCAGAACTGCCTGCGCCTACCCTGTCTGCTGGACTGCTATCTAATGCTTCTCACAGTAGAAATGAGTCTCCCTCTACGCTTTCACCTGAATTACCTGCTGCTGCCGTCAGGCAGAACAATGAGCGAGATCCGTGCGATGAAATTGTAGATGAACATGAGAACCATGGCCCATGGAAAACAGTTCAACGTAAAAGTAAGAAGGTACAACATAGTCCAGTACATGGCAATGCAGGTCCCGAAGTAACCTCATTAAAAGCTGTAGAAAGCCGCAAACTTATCCACCTCTGGAACATGGCATCAGGACCTGAAGAAGTTGCTACCTATCTGAAAAAACTGTTCCCGATGGCAAATTGTAGAGTCGATGAACTGAAATCGCGAGGCGATTATAAATCTTATAAGATTACTATTCCAGAGGAATATTATGATGCGTGCCTATCTCCCGATGTTTGGCCCGTCAACGCAAAAATTAAACCATGGCAGTTTTTTCGAAAACCGCAAACTAACAACCTCCCCGACCGGAAATAATTCTCCAAACTTAGACTCTGATATTAATAGACCCGCACGTACACTAGACATTTTTTATCAAAACGTAAGAGGATTGAAAACGAAACTAGTCCACTGGCGACAAAGTCTACTATTACTCGAAGACAACCTAGTAGCTATCACCGAATCAAACTTGGATGTATCTATCTCTGATGCTGAGGTTTCATGCGGTGACTGGAGCGTGCTGCGGCGTGACCGTGGACGTGCTGGTGGCGGCGTGATGCTGTTGGCGCGCTCGCCGCTCTCCCTACGCCGGCGCACGGATTTAGAAACTAGTAATGGAGAGGATCTTTGGGCTTCGTTTACTTTTCATAATAACAATTATCACATTTGTGTCGTGTACATACCTCCGAGTTCCAAAGATAACATTTACATGAACTGGTTTTTTACGTGCCTATTTCTGTTCTTTTTTTAAATATTTGTGATGTTACTGATAGAAATGATATAGTTCATACTTTTGGAGGCCGATTAGACGTTGTTTTGCTGCCTGAGCGTGTTGAGAATGTTTTTGTGCGTAAAGTGCCGGGGGATGGACTTGTGCCACATGCAGATTCCTATCATCCACCTATTGATATTTCGATTCCAACTAACAAAGATCTTAACTTTCAAAACAGCCATCATTTGCCGCCTAGTAATGTAGATAATAGTACAGATTGGAATTTTCCCAAAGCAGATTTTCAACTTCTATATGATTTAATTTCTGAAGCCTCGTGGGACTTGGTTCTAAATAGTCAAAACCCTGATGATGCCCTCACAGCATTCTACTCTATCATCTATCACATTTTCGACGCCTCTGTTCCCAAGAAAGTCAGGCCAAGAAGACGGCTCAAGCGTTATCCAGTGTGGTTCACATCGGACATAATACATGACATTAACTACAAAGCAGATTTACATCGTCAGTGGAAGAGTAGTAACGATAGATCCATTTATCAGCTTTTTAGTAACATGAGAGCCATCCTTAAAGAAAAACTTTCTGTGGCTTACGATTTATATGTAGATAGCGTTGTAGCGAAAATCCGGAAAACCCTCGTGCCTTTTGGCAGCACATCAATAGTCTTAAATCAACTGGTGGGTTTGAACCCCGAGTGACATACAAGGGTGTTCCACACGAAGGATCGCAATTGGCTAACGCTTTCGCCGATTTCTTCTCAAGCGTTTTTCTTCCGGACACTCCAGTTTTAGACTCAGCTCAGATTATCCAAAATAGTAAAACCTCTTCATCCAACTACATCCACATAGATAACATTACAGATACTGATATAACCTCAGCCCTAGATAAATTAAAACTGCGTAGTGCTGTTGGACCGGACGGTGTCCCCGCGTACCTACTTAAAGCTTGTAAAAATCAGTTATTAGATCCCATAAAGTACATTTTTAACCTTACTCTTAAGACAAGCCAGTATCCCGAAATCTGGAAAGTCTCCCGAGTTAGCCCGATTCCGAAAACAAAAGATAGCAAATCAGTAGAAAATTACAGGCCAATTGCGATTCTTTCTGCTCTTCCCAAGACTTTCGAGATAATTCTGCACTTCAAAATTTCAAATCAAATTGCGCCTTTTCTATCAGATTCTCAGCACGGATTCAGACATGGACGTTCTGTAAATACAAACCTTCTCACTCTAGTTGATGCGGTCTCTGGATATATGGATAAGGGTGCACAGGTCGACGTGGTTTATTTTGACTTTAAAAAAAGCCTTTGACCGCGTTGACAATGATATCTTACTTGACAAATTGTGCGCTGTTGGATTCAGCCCCACTTTGCTAAAATTTTTTTGCTAATTACTTAAAGGAACGCAAACAATTTGTCAAGTATGGTACACATGTCTCTTATACATACATTACAAGATCTGGTGTGAGTCAAGGCTCGATCTTAGGTCCATTATTGTTCTTGATAATGGTAAACGACCTTGAAGAAACCGTTCATCATTCTAAGTGTCTGCTGTACGCTGATGACTTAAAGCTATTTCGCGTCATTAATAATGTGGAAGAGTGTGGTTTATTACAGGAAGATATCAGTCAGTTACATTTGTGGAGCATTCGAAATAAACTTTTATTTAACTTTAACAAATGCAGTGTCTTAACATTTAGCCGATCTTACCAACCTATAACCAACCCTTACACGTTAGGTTCTGAATCAATTACCCGAGTAAACCAAATAAAGGATTTAGGTGTTCTTTTTGACCCTAAACTTACCTTTAATGACCACATTCGAACCCTTTCTGCAGAAACTTACGGTAGGCTTGGATTCGTGCTGAGAAACTGTCGTGATTTTAGAGACCCTAAAGCTATTACCTTACTGTATACTGCTCTGGTACGTAGTAAGCTGGAGACTGCAGTTGTAGTGTGGAGCCCGCATGAATCCAATTACTGTTTATTATTGGAAAAGATTCAGAAAGCCTTTTTAAGATTTCTCTACAAAAAGCTTTATGGGTATTACCATTTTATATCCTACTCGTTTTTGCAAGGTGTCCTAGGGTTCAATTCATTGCAAACACGTAGAATTTATGTTACTCTAACAACCGTATGTCGCCTACTACGCAGTGACTTAATATGCCCGGAACTGGTGTCGCGTGTGTGTTGCCTGTTTGTGCCAAACAATTACTTGCGTGGCCGGAGTCACCGTCTTCTGGCGGTACCTTCACAAAGAACCAATCACCACAGTCACTCCCCGCTGGTGCTTGCACTCAGTCAGCTCAACACGCTTCTAGCTACGTCACCTCAGACAGACCTATTTGCAGACCCTTTGCAAAGCTATTTAAACAGTGTTTGTTGTTTGCTGAAAGCTTTTAATTTATTATATTTTTTGTTAAGTTTAGTTATTACTTTTTTTGTATATATTTTTAAGTTTGTTATCCTATAGGTATTTAGTTTTACAGTGCATAGGCTAAGCTGTAATGCTGTAAAATTTATTTCAATAAATAATAATAATAATAATATTTCAGAAGTGTACAGTCGCTCGCATCTTAAATTAATAATTCTGTAAAAAAACGTTACTTTATTCACTATGGTAATTCGAATAATTAGGCCATATTTAACAGATGTCAAAATCATGTTAATGCTATGACATAAGGTCTATTTTTTTGTTGCCATGTTCCTAGTATGGGTTTGACAGCTGTCAAATATGGCCTATTCGACTGACCGTACTATACTTATGGGGCCTTAGACATAAACATTTTCTCGTCCTTTTACGCACGTGTGACGTCGGAACGTGTTACCGGTGTAGGCATTGACATGGAACGTGCTAATATTTACATTAGGAAAATGTAAATGTAAATTATTGTAAAGAATGCGTACACGTACTATTTCAGAAATATACAGTCGCGTCTCAAGTTCCTAATTCTGTAAAAAAAAACCGTTAGATATTCACTTTTCTTGGGGACTTTTCTCACATTCTCTCACTTTTACGCACGCGTAACGCTCAAACATGTTACCGGTGTTGGCAATGCCATCGAACGTGTCAACATTTGCATTAGGGAGTATGCTAGATGTAAAAGAAGGGAAATGAAAAATTGTGGGATGTTATTTTATCGCTTTTGAAAATAGAATTGTGGATTGAAGGCGTCTACAATCTATCTGCGCGCTTATGAGGCGCGATGCTCAACTCTAAACAGCTTCCATATTAAATGTATGAAACTGAAGAGGCGCCGTCTTCACCGTCCGGCGTCACGTCCCACATCTTACGTCTCACGGTGTGTAGATAGCCTGTTAGGTAAATGTGGTAGGTGTAGACAGAAAGAAAAGTGTTTTGTGGGGTTTTATCACTTTTAACGACGATATTAAACATTTTAGAATTATAAATAAGTCATAGAAATAGGACGTATTAGGTGACTAACAGTTGTCAGTTTAACCTACGTATACCCTTCAAAACAATAACTTTGATCTTCTGTATTGTATTAAGAAAATATTAGTTCTATCGCAAGTAATTAATTACGGCCCAAGTTCTCATTTCTTTGTTTCTTTAGGTAGATAAGTGCAAAGTTGTACCCTATACAAATCATAAATTATTCTGCCAATCATCATACGTCTCCAATTTCCTCATTTTCCTCATCTTCTCTTATACAATATTTACTCCGGATTATTTTATTTATTCTACACGCGAGCCTTTTGCTTCATTACGCCTTTGACATTGGAGTTTACCAATAATATTATGCTGTTTGGAATTTATTTACATAAATAATGGCTAGGAACACCGACGCAGAATAACTTCCAAATATAAGAAGAATGTAAATTTTTTGTTTACCAATATTTGCATTTGCAGAAATTGTCTGTTTAATAACCCCTCCGAATATCCCATTATAGTAAAATCAATAGCTCAAAATTTACGAAATTGGTTTTTTGTTTATGTCGTAATAGGTTGACGTTGATGATACCTACTTACGAACCTAATATCACATCGGATAGGATCTTATATTCGCCTTTCATAAGTTCCAATGCACATTTTATTTTTAACGTTTCAAAAATCCTATATTGGAATGGAGATTTATATTAAAAGGATTGAGAGGGTTATCGACACCTTAATAAAGCCAATGTGATATGGCGCTTTACACATATAACGTCGTTTCGACTTTATTATTGCGCTGCGTAACGCATGCGTGGGGACAAACGAATTTCGACCTTATATATTATTTACATACCTACAAAAATGGTTAATGTAAAATTGTTTGACAAATGCTACCGTCAAAGCAGCGTTGTGCGCTAACGGATGCGTCTGTTAAACCCACAGATACTCTAATGGTCAAACCGTTTCACTTAAACAGTATTTGTAGGAAAATGAGGTGAAAAATCTTATGCGAAAAAATGCACATACGAACGTTATGTAGGTAAGTATGTAAAGCGCCTATGCGGTGAGTGAATAAATGCCATCACGTAATATTCGGGTTTGGAGCCGAATTGCACCTACAGGTATGGATTTTTCCAATATGACATTAATATTGAATAGTGGAACGTGATTTTTTGTGACACGTCATCCCTAGCTATGTAAAACGTAGAATGTACCTAAATTTCTACGTAGGTATATTATTTACTATCATTACCATAGATTATAAGAACATGCAAATATAACATTGAGCATGATTGATATATTTAAATGCCTACTGAAAGTTGGTCAGAGAGAACGACGTTTTTAATAATGGATACAGAATTATCCAAAGTTCGCATTTGTGTTCCAAGATCTGCACCCATTAAGTCTCCCATTAGCGACCCAGATGTCAGTAATTATCGTCTCGTGTTTTCGAAATAGGGAAAACGAATCTCGAATGGCAATGTCTAATTTAATGATCTATTAACAAACGCTATTACGCAAGGTATCTAAAATACACCTTTCAATTTATAATATAGGTAGGTAATATTGGCACTCCGAGTAATACTTACACTTCATATCAGAAAAAGCGAAACACTTAGCAAGTGTGATGATGATGACGATCTCTCCGACCGATTTCGGCCATTTCTACTCCTAATAAACAGAGTCCCACAAGCGCACATATTTAGTCCTTCCCCTCCCCAATTCAGTGAAACGGAGAACCGCTACGGCTGAAGGAGTGGTCGGATCAGACGCAGTATCTAACCGAGACAGTAACTAACTACACGCGCCCTCTACCATCGCCCTAGCTAGGCCATCAACCTGTGTTCTAAATTCAACTTTTAATTTCATATTTTGCTTAGGTAACTATGAAAACGAAAGTGTCTCGGTTGTTTTGATGAGAAATATAAATCGATGGTTATGCATATAACTATACAGCTTCATATTTTTAACAACGCGTGTCTCGTGTATAAGGAGCAATTTAAATTCATGTCATATCTGCGAGAGGACGTAAAAGGTCGCTGGTGGCAGCTTAATTAACCCACACCCTGTGAATATCTCGTAAAAATCAAAGCTTTTTGAAATGCAAGGCCTATCATAATGGTTTTGGTTCGAGAGCTGAATAACGGATGGTTTTAAATTTTGGATTTTGGCTTATAATACTTAAGAGAGAAGACGAGAAAGGCAGACCCCACCATCAAATGGGAATAATAATTGCCAAGGAGAGAGAGAGTCTCCATTAGAGTAAACTCCATTTTCAATTACTTCAAAATAGGAGTAGTGTGGTAGCGGATAAGAATACTGCCACCCTCTTAATCCACTCGATAGTGCTTCGTAAAAGGCGTAGTAGAGTGTTTTTGCCCTCTGCTGGATATCTGTTGAAAATGGTCCACCATAGTGATACTACCTTACCAGTGGCGTTAAACCTACCATAAAAAGCATTCCCTAAGAGGGTTGACGTCAGGCAGGTGGTAGATCATAAAATATAACTGAATTGGGATAAGGGCAGGCAGATGACGGTGGATGACTCCAAAATAGGAGGCGTGCGACGGCGGACGTTCTACACTCACAGAAATAAATGTTGTTTTAACACGAGCGCGGTACCTATTCAGTTACATTAGCCAACTTCGAAGATGTTTTGTAACTTCTAAGGTAACAAGTTCAAAGGTAGCTTTTCTCTTCAAGTAGATAATTCGCGCCTCAAAAGTTAGATACTTAATTTAGTTACTTCTTGGTTAACGACAATTTCACGTATCTTGCGAAGTTGATGCCAAACAAACTTGGAAGGCCCTAAATTATTTCTACCTTACCTTAACACCTTGGGGAAATCTCGGAAAAGTTTATAAAAACGACGAAATGATGTTCAAAGTTTTGTCACAACATAAGCAGGAGTGATATAGAAGTTTTACTGTTTTACCACTTTTTTCCACAATACGATTGACTTTTATGAAAACAGTGAAAAGTTAGGTAAGCGATTTCTTATTTTATTCTATAAGTAGGTACAGTAGGTAGTTAGCCGTGTGGTGCCGGCAGAGTAGAATAGCACCATCCCCTCTCTTCCTGTGGGGGTCGTAAGAGGCGACCGAGGGATAAGTCCGACCCAAGCTGATCAGGGTCCTGGAGAAGGAAAACTCCACACACAAACCCGGAACGGGGTCTCCGTCAGGCGCGAGTGACTGGTAATAAATCGTGCGGCAGACTCCTGCAGCCGACCTGGCTCCACACGTATCGACCCGTCGTTCCTGTGGAGTCAGCCAGGAAGGCCGAGAGGGTGAGAGGTCCTGGGCAGCCCTGCGTTTTCCATAATTGCGTGCCAGGCAACGTAGTGTCTGTAGAGAGCGTGCAAAAAGCCATGCTGCTCCCGCATCGGCTTATACAGCCATGAAAAATCTTGCCTCAGACACTGAATTGATAAATCCCTTCGTTCGCAGTAGTTCCATTGAGATTAGTTCCATGGAACTACTGCGAACGTTTTTTTCGCACTAGTTCCATTGGCTCTGACAATGGAACTATCGCGAAGCTTCGTTTACGATCATTCGCAGTAGTTCCATTGAGTAGTCATTTGGTCTGTGCATCCACCTTCTCAAATATGCCTCAGTGCGCATAAAAGTTTCTTTGAAGGACTTATAGGTCTTGACGAGACCTACATTTAATGTGACAGCTGTCAAACTATTGGTTTCTTTGGAAAAGTTGTAGGCCTTAACGAGATCTACATGACAGGTGTCAGCTGTCATACTAAAAGTCGTTTATATCGGAAACTATGCGTGCTAGACTATTGGTTTCTTTGGGAAAGTTGTAGGCCTTAACGAGATCTACATGACAGGTGTCAGCTGTCAAACTTTAAACTCGTTTATCTCATTAACTATGCACGCTACACAACTAGTTTCTTTGGAAAAGTTGTAGGCCTTAACGAGATCTACATGACAGGTGTCAGCTGTCAAACTAAAAAGTCGTTTATATCGAAAACTATGCGTGCTAGACTATTGCTTTCTTTGGGAAAGTTGTAGGCCTTAACGAGATCTACATGACAGGTGTCAGCTGTCAAACTTTAAACTCGTTTATCTCATTAACTATGCACGCTACACAACTAGTTTCTTTGGAAAAGTTGTAGGCCTGAACGAGATCTACATGACAGGTGTCAGCTGTCAAACTTTAAACTCGTTTATCTCATTAACTATGCGTGCTAGACTATTGGTTTCTTTGGGAAAGTTGTAGGCCTTAACGAGATCTACATGACAGGTGTCAGCTGTCAAACTTCAAACTCGTTTACCTCGTTAAATACGTTTTTTATACCACTAGTCTTTGGAAAAGTTGTAAGTCTTGCCAAGATCTACATTTTAAGTGACAGCTGTCAAACTTTAAACTCGTTTATCTCGTTAACCATGCATGCTACTCTACTAGTTTCTTTGGAAAAGTTGTAGGTCTTGCCAAGATCTACATTTTAAGTGACAGCTGTCAAACTTTAAACTCGTTTATCTCGTTAACCATGCATGCTACTCTACTAGTTTCTTTGGAAAAGTTGTAGGTCTTGCCAAGATCTACATTTTAAGTGACAGCTGTCAAACTGTAAACTCGTTTATCTCGTTAACTGTGCATGCTACACCACTAGTATCTTTGTAAAAGTTGTAGGTCTTGCCAAGATCTACATTTTATGTGACAGCTGACACCTGTCATGTAGATCTCGTTAAGGCCTACAACTTTCCCAAAGAAACCAATAGTCTAGCACGCATAGTTTCCGATATAAACGACTTTTTAGTATGACAGCTGACACCTGTCATGTAGATCGCGTTAAGGCGTACAACTTTCCCAAAGAAACCAATAGTCTAGCACGCATAGTTTCTGATATAAACGACTTTTAAGTATGACAGCTGACACCTGTCATGTAGATCTCGTTAAGGCCTACAACTTTTCCAAAGAAACTAGTTGTGTAGCGTGCATAGTTAATGAGATAAATGAGTTTAAAGTTTGACAGCTGACACCTGTCATGTAGATCTCGTTAAGGCCTACAACTTTCCCAAAGAAACCAATAGTCTAGCACGCATAGTTTCCGATATAAACGACTTTTAAGTTTGACAGCTGACACCTGTCATGTAGATCTCGTGAAGGCCTACAACTTTTCCAAAGAAACTAGTTGTGTAGCGTGCATAGTTAATGAGATAAACGAGTTTAAAGTTTGACAGCTGACACCTGTCATGTAGATCTCGTTAAGTCCTACAACTTTCCCAAAGAAACCAATAGTCTAGCACGCATAGTTACCGATATAAACGACTTTTTAGTATGACAGCTGACACCTGTCATGTAGATCTCGTTAAAGCCTACAACTTTTTCAAAGAAACTAGTTGTGTAGCGTGCATAGTTAATGAGATAAATGAGTTTAAAGTTTGACAGCTGTCACTTAAAATGTAGATTTCATCCAGACCTACTAACTTCCCAACGAAACCAGTGGTGTAAAATACGTATTTAGCGAGTTAAATGAGTTTGAAGTTTGACAGCTGTCACTTAAAATGTAATAGGTCTCGTTCTTCAAACAAACTTTTATGCGCACTGAGAAGGTGAGACAACTACTCAATGGAACTACTGCGAATGATCGTAAACGAAGGTTCGCGATAGTTCCATTGTCTGAGCCAATGGAACTAGTGCGAAAAAAAACTTCGCAGTAGTTCCATTGGACTAATCTCAATGGAACTACTGCGAATGATTGAATAAATCGTCTATCACAGACGTATGAGGCCAATGATTATGAAGTAGGTACATCGTTCAGGGTGCATCGGGTCGGGACGGGACGACTCGGTGGCCCACTCGAAGAAGAAGGAACAATTTTTCAAAGATCCAGTGACCTATTACTATTCAGTGATTCAGTTCGTGCTTCGGAGGGCTCGGATTACTTAGACGGCGCGGCGGTCGTTAGACAACCACGTCAGAGCCCTGTTACTTGTTTGTTTGTGTAAAAACCAGGGTCCATCTAGTCGTTAGTGGAAATGTTTATCGCACAAAAAATAAATGCTATGTCACAAAAATCTTTTGCATCTAGACAAACCTTTGGTTTATTTGTCAACATCTGTAATCCCTCAACAGTCACAACACTTACATTTACTTAGTGTGGAATCTCACGAGAAGAATCGGTACGTGTTTTGCCTAGGTGATGATCGGAGATAGCAGGGAAATTTGGCAAATCCCTACGTCTCTACTCCACTCCACCCATCTTAAAACTCTAGGCCTTGTTTTATTTGTCAACAACCATAATCCCTCAACACTTACATTTACTTAGTGTGAAATCTCGCGGGAGGGATCGGTACGTGCTTTGCCTAGGCGATTGGGGGTGGCGGGGAAAATTGGCAAATCTCTACGCCTACACTCCAGCCGCCGTAAGCTATTAAGGTAAGCACCTACCTGCCTGCTCCAATAACCACTGAGCGTAGTAGGTAGTAAAGTGTTCGGGATTTCCTTCTTTATAATGAGTTTATACAATTTTTAAAGCCCTTACGTGTTATACACTTCTGCCATTTTAGAAAACTGTAATTTTATTTACTACAGATAGGATTAGAATCTGTGACTCTCTAAGGGGTTTTTTATATTCATCAGTATTTGGCATATACAGATACTTAAGCTACTCTACAAAGAGATCCTATCCAAAACACATTTTACCTTATTCAAATAGTTGGCAACGGCCCCTTTTGATACTCATTTACATCCTCGTAAAGCCTTTTACGTAAAGGTGTTTCTATTGAGTCCTTCGGTGACCCAATGACCCTAATTAACACAAATCCTGCTCCCAAAGGTTCGCTTGTGTATGCCGGACCTGATGAACTAGTGCGTTAATAAGGGCTAAGGCACAGTAAAGGCAAATATTCACAGTATATAAAATAAGTAAGTCGGCTTAGGGAAAATAAACAGTAAGTCGTCGACATAGGCGTACCGAGACGTCTAGCACTGAAGTGGCAATGGGAAGGCCACATAGCTCGAAGAGTAAATAACCGGAGGATCAGCAGAGTTCTCGAGTCAAGACAAACCTTTTCGGGTTTAGTGACATCTTTTAATGTACTTTGTAATTATTTGGTAACATACATACATACATACATACATCACGCCTCTTTCCCGGAGGGGTAGGCAGAGACTACGTCCTTCCACTTGCTACGATCCTGACATACCTCTTTCGCTTCTTCAACATTCATCAATCTTTTCATGCACGCTCGTCGGTTTAGGGTACTTTTGACCTGACCTTTCTTTAAAACGTCCCCGATTTGGTCCAGGTACGTTCGTCTAGGTCTTCCCCTTCCAACGTTCCCATCCACACTCGCCATATATACTTTTTTCGTTAATCTTCTTTCATTCATCCTCTCAACGTGACCAAACCATCTAAGCATTCCTTTTTCTATACCAGTCACTATGTCTTCTTTTATACCACAACGTTCCTTATCACGCTATTCCTAATCCTGTCACTCAATTTTACTCCAATCATACTTCTTAACGCTCTCATTTCTACTGCATTTATTCTACTTTCATGTTTTTCTGCCATACCCAGCTTTCACTCCCATACATCAGTGTTGGAACTAACACCCTCTATGCACAGCCAAGCGCGCCTTATTCGACACTTTTTGGCTGTTCATAAAGGCATGCAACGCTCCATTCACCATATTACCGGCATTCACTCTCCTTTCAATATCACTTTCACACTTCCCATCTGAAGTAAATTTAGATCCCAAATATACAAACTCTTTCACTTGCTCCACTCTCTCCTCTTCTATCATAATAGTACACTCTGTCATACTATCCTCTTTTTCAAGCACCATTGCTTTCGTCTTACTAACATTCACTTTCATTCCTTTCTTTTCAAAGCTTCATTCATAATATTTACCATCTCCTGTAACTCTTCAGCCGACGAAGCAAGAATAACTTGATCGTCAGCATAGAGCAGACATTTGACGAGTAAATCGTTCATTCTTAGTCCACATACACTCTCTTTCAAATCTGTCAAACAACTATCCATGAATAGATTAAACAGCCACGGTGACGCAACACAGCCCTGTCTAACACCTTTCTCGATATTAAACAGTTCAGTGTATGCTCCGTTGATCCTGACACAAGCACTGGAATCCTTATATAAGGATTTCAGTGCTCGTATCAACTACTGCTTACACCATGCATGGATAGAGCCGACCACAATTCATTCCTCACCACTCTGTCATAGGCTTTTTCCAAATCCACGAATGCGCAATAAACTTTCTGGTTTTAGCCAGGAACTTCTCAGCTATGCATCGCAAGGAAAAGACCTGATCCGTGCATCCCATCCCTTTACGAAACCCTGCCTGAGCATCCCATACTTTCTCATCCGTTTCTTTCACCACTCTTTCAATCAATACCTTTGCATACAATTTGCCGACGACACTAAGGAGGCTTATACCGCGGTAATTTTGCAGTCAAGTTGTGACCCTTTTCCTTTGTACAATGGCACTATAACAGCCTTGCACCAATCACTTGGCACTCGACCGCTTCTCCAACAAAGGTTAAAAGGAGGTACAGCTGACTAGCTACAACGCCTTCGCCAGCCTTTAGCATTTCGACCGACACTCTGTCATACCCTACAGCCTTACCAGATTTCATACTTTTCAACGCTTTTACAATCTCATCCATTTCTATCTCACTTTCGTTCTCAATGTCATTTACTTCTGGGATGGTTATTTCTTGCACTAGATCTTCTTTCTCAAATAAACTTTCAAAATATTCCTTCCATCTTTTTAACACACATTCCTCACCTTTTATCACACTACCATCCTGGCTTGAATCCTACTCAACTCGGACGATGCGGTTTTACCTCGAGCTGTCCTTATGGATTTCCAGAAAACTTTCAAATTAGAACGAAAGTTTTCTGATAGCCTTCTGTCAAACTCATCTTTGTTCTTATCCTTCATTCTATCAACTGTCTTTTTAACTACATCCTTCACACTTTTATACTCCTTTCTTGCTTTCTCTACATCTTCATCTGTCGCTTTCAACATTCTTCGATTAGCTTTGGTAGCTAACCAATCCAACCATGCTTTCTTCTTCTTCTGAACAACTTCTTGCACCTCTTTAGTCATCCATGCACTCCGTTGTGTTTTTCCTTTCGTCCTTTTAGAAATTCCACACACTTCTATTGCGACATCCACAACACCTTCCTTAAATCCTTTCCATCCTTCTTCAATGTCAGTCATCTCATTTATGCCACTAAATTTCTCTTTCAATCTTTCAATATACTCCTTTTTTATCTCTTTATCTTGCAATTTTTCAACTTTCACTCTTTCCAAAACACTCGTCTGCTCAGGTACCTGTGCCGCCACCGACTGAAGAGACCACTTATACGGGATATGACCAGGAGTGGTCTGTGTCAATGCCAACACCGCGGTACGCTCAGTGTCCATAACTTTCTTCTTCAATCTTTCATCCACAATCACAAAATCAATCATAGTTCTTGACGCACCTTCCGCTCTTGTATATGTGTGAATCTTTTTGTGTTGGAACATTGTGTTCGACACAAAAAGATCCCACTGTAAACAAATTTCTAATACACTCTTTCCATTATCATTGACTCTTTCATCGCCAAACGTACCAAGAACCCTATCATACCCGTCTCGCTTTAAACCTACCCATCCATTAAAATCTCCTAGCATAATAATTCTTTCATTCGCCTTGCAGTTTTTCAAAACGTCTCTCACACTATCCCAGAACTCCTCATTTTCTTTTTTAGCTTTTGTGGAGCCACCCGATCCCAAATCTGTCGGCGCATACACACCTAGTACAAAGATTCGAGTGATTCCGACTTTCAGCCTAATCCAGAGAAGTCGAGGGCTAACACATTCAAACTCTGTCACACATTCTGCCATTCGTTCGGAAAGAATTACGCCGACTCCTTTACAGCCTCGGTCAGTACTGGGAACCCCAGACCAATATGCAACGTAGGGGCCGTGTTTTGTCGTGTCGCATCCTTTCCGCTTGGTTTCATTCACACACAATACATCTATACGCCTCTTATCCATCATCTGACATACTTCATCTATTTTGTCTTCCATTCCTCCCCTAACATTCATCGTAGCAAAGCGGCTCTCTGCAGGCCGCGTTCCGCTCTCGGTAGAAACGTGACGTGATGAGTTGCGAACTACATCGCCGCCATTTTGATTTGGGTTTATATTAAGAATCATAGCGTTCCCACGAGTAGCAAGGGAATTAGTATGTCCATCCTGGCAGAGCCCCGCATGCCAGGACAAGGTTAGCCTTTATCTGGGGTCACCCGGTCCCAGGGCAAATCGGCACGCTAAAACTAGGCACGCCCCTAGCTACGCATCCTACATTTGGTAAGAACAAATTAAATGAAAAAAAAAGAGTGGAACCCAAGTACTGGTACACTGGAATGGAACACAAGATGCAGCGTAGAACAAACCCCGCGAGATAGAACAGTCTGGTTGAGTCTTCAGAGAAAAACTGGATGCAGGCCGCGTTTAAACCGCCAAGGTGGAATTTTATTAGGAAAGATCTTTATTTATAGACTAATTCAGCAGTGTACGTCCTATGGCTGATATTATGATGATGATGACTGACACTACAGACTGAAAATCCAGCTTAATAATATACTGTTCGTTAGTAGATACCTTACTGACCTAGACCGAGGTTAATATTTAGGTACATTTACTGTGGTAAATGGCTGTTGACATGTTAATTAACTTCCAGTTTCTGATAGCTCCAAAGTTCGCAGGTTTAGTTACTGGTACTAAAAAAGCAGCAAAAGAATATGCTTGCTTTACTTTATTTTTGCACCAGACGTCCCTTTGTGCAAAAGAGAAAGGTAATTTTCATCTACCATTATAAGTGTGTCGCCGTGTGCTGCCGGCTTAGAATAGCATCACCCCATATCTACCCGTGGGTGTCGTAAAACCGACTAAGGGATGAATCCAGGGAATGGGCAGCAGCGTTCTCTGTAAATACAACACCTTGCACTGCGCTCGCCAATCCGCCTGCCAAGCGTGGTGAGTATGGCAAATACCCCCCTTATAGGGGGAGGCCCATGTCCAGTAGTGGACTGTTGTGGCTGTTATAGTATAGTTTTAAGTGTAACAATGCGCAGCATAGAACTTTAAGTGTGAGAATCGACTTGTACCAAAGAATTCTATGCTT
Organism: Phthorimaea operculella; assembly: GCA_024500475.1. Classification (NCBI taxonomy): domain Eukaryota; kingdom Metazoa; phylum Arthropoda; class Insecta; order Lepidoptera; family Gelechiidae; genus Phthorimaea; species Phthorimaea operculella. Next base: position 28,016 of record JANFCV010000386.1, on the reverse strand, counting down.
TTTTTACTTGTTAAAGCACGTATTTGATTTCTGAATACACACAGTATTGTTTTTATCCTGATTTCGTTGAATAGAAAGAAAGGCGATAATTTTCACTAATTCTGGATATAAAACACTAGCGGCCCGCCCAGCGGTTTCACTCGCTGCTACTTACCTGTTTTCCCGTAGAAATGGGATCTTTGCCCGTAGTAAAAAGTCCATTAATCCATTCTAGCAGAAGTTACTCATCATGACCATGTGCCAGCAGAGGCGGCCTGTCATGGCGAATAACTTTAACTTTGAAGCTATTACCGTATCTCTTATAGTTTTGATGGGATGCTGGTGGTCTACATCAGGCACTCCAGACCCTCGTGACCATGTGCCAGTAGAAGCGGCCCGTCATGCTGTATAACTTTAACTTTGAAGCCATTACCGAGTCTAATAAAGTTTAGATGGGGTGCTGGTGGTCTACATCAGGTATTCCAGACCCTCGTGACCATGTGCGAGCAGAAGCGGCCCGTCATGCTGAATAACTTTAACTTTGAAGCCATTACCGAATCTTTTATAGTTTAGATGAGATGCTGGTTGTCTACATCAGGTACTCCAGCCCCTTGTGAGCTTGTGACCATGTGCCAGCAGAAGCAGCCTGTCGTGCTGAATAACTTTTACTTTGAAGCCATTACCCTATCTCTTATAGTTTAGATGGGATGCTTGTGGTCTACATCAGGTATCCAGATCCTCGATGACCATGTGCCAGCAGAAGCGGCCCGTCATGGTGAACAACTTTTTCTATGAAGCCATGACCGTATCTCTTATAGTTTATATGGGATGCTGGTGGTCTTCATCAGGTACTCCAGATCCTCGAGGGCTGACCATGTCCGTCTTTTATAATATGATAGTAATATCAGTGCCAAAATTCGCGAGGATCGGTAAAGCGGTTTGGCTAATTTGGGTAATATCTGCTTTATTTCCCCGTTTTCCTGCTGCTAACCGTTTTCCCGTAGGAATGAGGAATTTTCCCGTGGTAAAAAGTAGCCTATGTTACTCAGGGATGTTGTAGCTTTCTAATAGTGAAAGAATTTTGGAAATCGGTCCAGTAGTTTCGGAGTTTATCGATTACATACAAACAAACAAACAAAGTTTTCCTCTTTATTATATTAGTGTAGATGTAGATAATAAACGATACACAAAAGGAAGTGATGCTTAAAAATATCAAACTATTTATGGTAGAAAATACAATCTCCAACAAGTATAAATAGTTCAGATTACCACGAGATAATGGGAAGTAGTGGGCAAAGCCTAATGGTACCCAAATAGAAGTAATATTTTATTTGCTCTTCCCACATAATTCATGACTGGCATGACTGCTCATCCGAGAGAATTAGTGCTAACAAATGAGTTGCTATATAAATAAACGTATGCGAGAAATTGTACTCACAGACCTACATACATCACGCCTCTTTCCCGGAAGGGTAGGAAGAGACTACATCCTTCCACTTACTACGATCCTGACACATCTCTTTCGCTTCTTCAACATTCACCAATATTTTTCATGCACGCTCGTCGGTTCAGCTCATATGCTGACCGCTTTGCTGGATAACTGCTTGCTTGCAGACTGGCCGCCACGCCGCCACCGTACCTATTCAAAAGTATTGACATCGTTCTAATTCATCTGTCATTCTAACTGCCCATTCTTATGAAACATTTCCTGTTTGTTTTTACGGTTTTTACATAATTTTATAATAAATATTTGTTATCGTTTATATTCGTTTTCACCAGCTACGCTCCCACAGAACTATTGACCTGGCCTTTCTTTAAAACGTCTCCGATTTGATCCAGGTACGTTCGTCTAGATCTTCCCCTTCCAACGTCCAATCCACATACGCCAATATTGTTTCGTCAATCATCTTGAGAAAATTTATACTTGTAGTAAAATTAAGTTGTAGCGTAGGTAGGTACTTACCTATACCTACTTATAATCTTGAAGATGAGACATTCTTTCAGCTCAAGAGAAACGAATAGTTTGTTGTTTTTTAAGCGAGATTCTTACTTTTATTAACTAAAATACTGAAGGAATAAAATATCCAAGGTAATAATACCGAGGTCCTGTAGTTCTTCTAGTAGCTGTTTCTTACCTTTATTAGGTTCGCGGGTAAAGTCGTTTTCACAATCATTCTTCTTAGTTTCTTTGTGAAGTATAAAGGAGAAAAGTTATAATGTTTCACCTTCGAATGTTTCTTTTCATTTTCTTTGCCTAACATCAATAAACAACTCTCAATGCTTTCAAAAATAATCTGCGTGGGATGAACTCTGTGTCTGTGTATAGCAGTGTTGCCAGATGTCCATTGTTCGTTCTCCCCATATCATTCAGGATTTTTCAAAAATGCAGATTTTTAAACCAAAGCTTTAGGTAGAGCAGTGTTGTTTACTCGTGTTCCATCTCCGAAATTGCTTCAAAATTAGATTTTCGTAAAAATCCTCCATAAGTATATTAACCACTATCCCCAAAAATATTGTATCTTCGATTTTTCCCCATTATTACTGTAGGAGCCCCCAAATTCGAGGGAGGATTTCCCCCAATCTGGCATCACTGGTAAACAGAGTACGTTGGTGTTTATATTTTTATATTTTTAGGTGTTCAGAAACTATGTAAACAAACACTGAAGACGTAAGTTCATTGACTTCAGCTGTTCTTGGAATATTTGCTTTGTTTGCGTCTGACTAAGTAAATATTGTAGTTGCACTGAAATTCAATGGAGCTTTTATAATTATTTTCAAATACTTACAGCATAAATACAAGTCATATTTGATGAAGTGCCTATTCTGCCTAATCTATTGGAACGCTCAGTCAACAAACGATCCGATGTATCGTGTCAAGTTTCAAAAGATCTAGTAGTAGTAGGTTAACGTTTTGTCCTAAGTAACGCATAGATAGAGCTGCGCAAAAATAACGCACAAGCTGACGTTATGTGTGTGTCACAACTGACACGATTCTTTGTGTTAAGTTTGTCAAGATGCTGGAGAGTCTCTTGACCGTCTCATTCCAAGATATTTTATTCCCAAGGGAAAACAATCGCGCGGAGCAGAAAACTTTTTGCTTTAATAATTTTATTTTTGTCATCAAAGTTCTTCCCTTACAACCACAACGGTCCACTGCTACTGCTAGGGACATGGGCTTCCCCTTCTCGGGGGGTATTGCAAACTCACCACGCTTGGCAGGCGGATTGGCGAGCGCAGTGCAAGATGTTTTATTCACAAGGAACGCTGCTGCCCATCCCCAGGATAATTAACCCTTAGTCGCTTTTTACGACACCCACGTGTAGAATTGGAGTGATGATATTCTAAGCATCATACGGCAAATGCGTGATCTGATAACAATTTAAAAAAATACACAAACAATTTTTTCATCCCCTCTATTCAAAAAGCTACGCTTTGGTCGCACATAAGTGGGATTAAAATAGGTTATTTAATCCCAAGGGATTAAAATTCATTTGAATTTGGAACACAAATATTTGCAGCCAATCAATTGAAAATTTACTACAGATGGGTTTTCTCTCTGCAACACAACCTGTTATCTGCTATTTTATTGAGTGTTTTACACTTAGTATTTTGCTCTTAAAAGACCTAATTCCTAGCAAAATTTGAAATTAAAAAGTAATGTGTCAAATTTTATTTTTCTTTTGGCGCGATAACTGGCCAGCAATGGGCAACAACAATATTCAGCCTTACAATTATATTGCAATAATATGAAATGAAATGAGTAATAATGTTTTGTAAACATTGGATGTTATATTGCAATTTATAAGATGTATTGTAAAATAATGGACAATAGCAAGCAATATTTAAAGAACTTCGTAGATTAAGTGAGTATTTATTGTTTTTCTCATAGAGGGGGATGAAAAGTAGTATGTATCACTCGGGTATAAAGTTATTTATTCTCGGGCGACTAACATTGAATCCCTCGCTTCACTCACGATTCTACTTTAAAATCCCTCGCTACGCTCGGGATTTTACTCTAGAATATGTGCGTTAGGACCGCGGGTAGGGTTTTCGAATACCCGACCAATTTAGATACCCGGGTATCGGGTACGAATTTTTTAAATACCGGGTATACCCGGGTACCCGGGTATTACCTTTATAAGTAAAAATCGGTTCGAAATTGAGAAACAAAGATTTAAAAGTTAACTCTATTTATACTTAATTATAATACCTATCATTCAAGTGCAGAAAGTGGGAATAATTAAGTAAAATTGGACAAACAAAACCTGTATAAAAATACTTCAGTCAGTCTTACTTTTGATTACTTTCGTTTCCACTCGCTTCTAACAGTTTTCACGTGGGAGTAAGATATTGCTCCATGGTAAAAAGCATCTATCTTATTTAATTCCAGGATGAGTAACCTAGCATTCTAAAGGTAAAAGAAATTTTAAAATTTTAGGCGCAGGTTTTAAGAAAATTCGTTACAAATCTACAAAAATACTCCCAGAAAATAATACAAATATTTTCTCTTAAAAATACTGTAGAAAACTACATATACAGGGAGTAACGGAAAGCCCCTTACAAGCGGAAAGTGGCATAACCTACTGGTGAAAGTGAACCTTTAGCGTGGTTCGTAATCAGCAAATTCACTCATTCTAAAAAGTAACATTTTCAAAAAATGAGTAACAGTTCCCGAGACGCGTTACTTGCACATCACTAAAGTGGCCCCTCTCAACCCTCACCTGCAAAGAGTCATACCACCTCCTAACAGATATGCTGCCCCGGAGATGCTTTACATTGAAGTTTATCAAAGCATTGGCAACATACGCAACACTAAAAAGCAGCAATGCATATTGTCTTTCCACTCTTTGTTTATGTTTTCCTAGTGTTTTCTCACTAAGAAATGGTAATTTAACTGACGTCAGCAAAGAAATTTTTAGTCAATAAACTAGTTTTTAGGAGTATGTACATTTTACCATTTCACGAGCTTTTTTTCACCATGTATTCCTAGTTGATTTCTAGTAAAAATCCAAAGTAAAATAGCACACATCAATCGATTCAACAACAGACTTTGTATGACTTTCTTTACACAACATGACAAACGTTGTCAAACGTCATCGTGCCATGTCTGTCATCCATCAATCACATCACCTACGAAGATTGGTAGTCAAATCAAAAAGATCCAAGCAAGATCCAAAATCTTTTTGAGGAAATGTCTCGGAAATGTTGATTGCATTTCTGCTTTCCTATTAACTATTCCTAACATTCGCCTTCTCCTTCACATTTTCCCGAGACATTTATTTTCTGAAGAAGCGAGTCGGAAGTACAGTAAATTATGAAATGTACTAGGAATGTCACGGGGCGGGATATTCGACTGACCCCTTTAGCTTTAAGTTTTACTTTAATTCGTTGTGTATTTAGCTCTTCATACTTTAATCAAATAACTAGGATTCCATATTCTTCAAGATATTCTTCGAAAGATCAACAGTGTCATTTTAGCAAAAAGGATGAATGCATGCAAATTTTAGCAGATATGGATGATATGGATGAAAATAAAAATTACCCATTGATAATTGTCATTGTTACGTTTGACGTTTTTGTGAAGTTTACGGAAATTAAATAATACAAAACATAAAATTAAATACAATTTCTTATTTCGTTTGCTAAAATTTCAATTAAAAAACGTTCTGTTGCTTTTTGTGGGCACGCACGCACGTGTGCATTTTTCGCCATTGATTTGACAACAACAAGAAGCTGCTTTGTCCTGTTGTTTGTTCCACACAAGAAGGAAAAGAAGACTTGGAGTTGGAACTGGAACTTGGACTTGGAAAAGAAGACAAGGAAGCATGCTAAAGCTGTCTAGACTGTGCATTTCTTGAAAATCCGTGTACAGTGTACTGTAGCTACGTCGAAAGATATCATTCATCAATAAGGAAGCAAATTTTTGAATTCTTGAATAAATATTAAGGTTCATAGCTTTTTTATTTACTTTCTCGTGTAGTTAAAGGTGCAAGTTCATCATCGCGGTAGATTACAGCCACACACGGCCGACATAATCAGGGGCGTTTGATGCGACAATCAGTCGTAGTCTTTGCTTTCAATCATTTGCAGTAGTTCCATTGTCATATCTACGATTGTTGTTGCATCGGCTTACAAGAGTCATATTATGTCGTCGGCGATGATAAACAAAATTTCATCCTAAAGGTAGTGTGTTTGTTCATCCAGAACAGTCGCGCGAGTTATTCGAAAGTTGTTAACCACGTGCGGGTGCGATAGGCTGCAAGGAACAAACTTAAATAAAGGGTGCCACACACCGGGCGCGTATGCGTGATGTGCACGTCACCATGTTCGTAGAGATGACGTTGTATCGTATAGGTTTTTATGAAACACCACCGCACACCGCGCTATGGGTGGCGTGTTATGAGGTGCACGTCACGCATACGGGCCCGGTGTGCGGCCTTTAGAGCGCCAAAAATGTGCGCGCGTTTGAATGCGCGGCATTAGAGAGGCGTATTGACAGTTTGTGTTATGGACCTACCAGGCTCGCATAAATGAAGAAAGCTCATGCAAACTGTCCAAACACTTTATTTGAGGTGTATTGACAGTTTTGCGTTGAAACCTACCAGGCTCGCATAAAATGACGAAAGCTAGTCTAAACACTTAATTTGAGGGCTTTGAGGACATCGTGAGGGCATTGATTTCGTTAGTGATGGGAACGATCAAATTTGTACTACCTAAGAATACTAGGCTACAAATGTTATTTTTAGGTTTTCAAAAATTTGCGTTTTGCGGTGTGATACTCCACACAAAGGTTTCTTATCACCAGTATGTTTTGCCACTTTCGGCTTGTAAGGGGCTTTCCGTTACACCCTGTATAAAGTCAATTTGTGCAGATATCTATATAATATGAAGTCAATTCGTTAAAAGAAACAATACTTTTGAAAATATAAATAAATCCTTTAATCTTTTTACTCCTTTATTTGTATAACATCAGTCTACATATATATCTCTTTCTCGAGTACCCGGGTACGCGCGTCGTTTATACCCGGGTACCAAAAGTCTGAAATACCCGGGTATACCCGGACCCGGGTACCCGGGTAGAAAACCCTAACCGCGGGTGTACAAGTTAGGATTGAGCTGCTTATCTACAAGATGGTAGTACCTGCAGTGTACCTCAGTGTACCTCCAATGAAATCCAGTGTACCTCTTTAGTTAAAAAGTTATTCGATGAAATATGCACACCCGCCATTCTAACGTTAGGATGGCGGGTGTACATTTTTATTTCGGTCTGTAGATACTTATTTGGCTTTTCGTTTATAGTAATTTGGTGTACCTGCATTGTACCTGTCCATAAAATTATAAAATAATCAAAATGATGACAAATACCAGTAAAAAACGTGTAAAAACGATATAGGGGAAACTGGGGGCACCTGAGCCCTAGGGGAGACTTTGTAAACGTTATTTCCAGAAAAGCAGAAGACTTAGAGAGCTACTTTCCTACAGGATGGTGGTACTTGCAGTGTACCTTAGTGTACCTTCAATGAAATCCAGTGTACCTCTTTAGATAAAAAGTTAGAATGTCGGGTGTAGGTACATATTTCATCCAATAACTTTTTATTAACTGAGGTACACTGGATTTCATTACAGGTACACTGAAGTACACTGCGGGTACTACCTACCATCCTCTATAAAAGTAGCTCAATCTTATCATGAACACCCGTGGTCCTAACATACACGAAAAAGTTGCGTTAGGACCACAGGTGTTCATGATAGGATGCTGGTACCTGCAATGTACCTCAGTGTACCTGCAATGCAGGGTTGCCAGATGAAATTTATTTTTTCTCGTACCAGGGTTGCTAAAAATCTCGTAATTTCAGCAAATAATCTCGTAAAAGCATAAATTTAAAGAAACCTGAAGAAAATTAATAATTTTATGCTATTTACTGTACTATATAGCTTGGGTAATCAAATTCTTTGTATTAGGGCTGTTGAATTAAAAAAAAATTAAAATCATTATTTCTATTAATTATATTTGACATCAGGCAGTAGTAACATCATTTTTATTTTTAGCGTATAGCTTTTCATTTGAATTCTGGCGTAAATTTCATTTGATGGTTCGAAATTTACACAATCACCTGTACGGTTTGGGCCTTTAGTGCTTTCGGAAGCTAAAAATGTACCATTTACAGTGTCTATAATAACATTTGTTAAAATCTCGTAAAAAAGAGTACGAGATTTGTGTTAATCTTGAATCTCGTACGGATACTCTAAATCTCGTAATGTTACGAGATTTCTCGTACGTCTGGCAACCCTGCTGCAATGAAATCTAGTGTACCTCAGTTAATAAAAAGTTATTGGATGAAATATGTACTTACTTTTTATCTAAAGAGGTACACTGGATTTCATTGAAGGTACACTAAGGTACACTGCAGGTTCCACCATCGTGTAGGAAAGTAGCTCTCTAAGTCTTCTGCTTTTCTGGAAATAACGTTTACAAAGTCTCCCCTAGGGCTCAAGTGCCCCTAGTTTCCCCTATATCGTTTTTACACGATTTTTACTGGCATTTGTCATCATTTTGATTATTTTATAATTTTATGGACAGGTACACTGCAGGTACACCAAATTACTATAAACGAAAAGCGAAATAAGTATCTACAGACCTAAATTAAAATGTACACCCGCCATCCTAACGTAAGAATGGCGGGTGAGCATATTTCATCAAATAACTTTTTATCTAAAGAGGTACACTGGATTTCATTGAAGCTACACTAAGGTACACTGCAAGTACCACCATCCTGTAGGAAAGTAGCTCTCTAAGCCTTTTGCTTTTCTAGAAATAACGTTCACAAAGTCTCCCCTAGGGCTCAAGTGCCCCCAGTTTCCCCTATATCGTTTTTACACGTTTTTTACTGGTATTTGTCATCATTTTGATTATTTTATAATTTTATGGACAGGTACACTGCAGGTACACCAAATTACTATAAACGAAAAGCGAAATAAGTATCTACAGACCGAAATAAAAATGTACACCCGCCATCCTAACGTTAGAATGGCGGGTGTGCATATTTCATCGAATAACTTTTTATCTAAAGAGGTACACTGGATTTCATTGGAGGTACACTGAGGTACACTGCAGGTACTACCATCCTGTAGATAAGCAGCTCAATCCTAACTTGTACACCCGCGGTCCTAACGCACATTCTAGTATCCCTCGTTCCACTCATGATTCAAACTAACGCCCTCGCCCTAAATATATCACTTTATTCCCTTGTTATAAAAACTACTATACGTTGACGCTGACGTAATAATAAAATTGAAAGTAATTTCCAAAGTGCGAGTTCACTGAAATTACCAGATAAAGATAACATCTTGTTAATTGGTCCCGTGCGGAAACTTACAGACACACCTTCAATTTAGCGGCACCGCTGATGATTTGCATGGTATTTGTATGAGCTTTATGATATTCATCGCCGAGCTCTTAGGATTCCGACGCTGCTGAAGAATGTGGAAGGATCCCTGCAACTTCAAACAATAACAAGCATAATTATAATTAGTTATTTAAAATCAAATATCCGCTTGCAGTAATGTTAAATAATCTTCTTCATTTTGAATTTATGATTTTTAGATATATTATCTACCTACTTAGCCCGTGTTACTTGAGCTTCTAAGACGAATACCTTAGTCCCGAACAACACCTCACATTATGTCAACATCCACCTAGACTTTTGGGATGTAGGCCGTGAAACAAAATGCATACATACTCTCGAAATACATCCTCCTTCTGACGCGGTCGGGTAAAAATTGCATCGGCGGCGCCGCACCTGAAAGCGAGGCGTGTCTGAAAACTGGAGGAGCGTCGATTTACCCATTTCCTTTATTGAAAAGGCCACGAGTAAAATAAATTGAGCCATAAACTGCGAAAACACGGAATGGAACGTTAAAATAAAGCCACAGTAACTTAAAATTGGAAAAGAATCTTCTTCTTCTTGAATTCCAAATTTCCAAAATTTTGATCCTCCTCTCATAGGTAAGACAAGAAGTCTACGAATAGAATGGATATATCAGTTTCAGAAACTTTAACAATGACTAGTTGTTGTGCGGAAAAACACTTTTTATTTTCCAGTACCTTGTAATAAAATTTTTAATATTGCAAGTTCTATCAGACTCAATATCCAGAGGAGCTTCCTAGTCTAGTCCAAGGAACATTTCAATGTAGTACTCTATTCAGTGCCAGTGAATAGACTTGCCATTGCATTTCCTTTTAGAATATCGAAGTCAGGGATGTCGAACGGGGATACGGCGCATAATCCAGAATCTTATCTGTATGGATGGAGCATAGGTATATGTACGAATGATAATGTCCGACAAGTTCGTACGCGACCTCCCTGCGGGGACCTACAGACGGTGGGGCGGGCAAGGAAGCACGTCATTTTAATATGACGTGCGGCGCGGATGCACGCGTCTCTCTTCCCCGCTACACCTCCCGCTACCCTTTGACATCTCCCCCCCCCCCCCCCACCGTCTGTCACTCCTAGGGAAGGTCGCGCACGAACTTGTCGGACTATAGTCATTAGTACTTTTCACGTATCTTTGAAATAACTCATTGGAGTATTACCGACCTAGCTCTAATTTTTTTTTATTGGGTAACTGTGTAATTTTTCGAGGCTCATCTGGCTATCGGTTTTATCTGCTGCTATCCGTTTTCTTTGTGGTAATAACATGTGTTGCCATGTCAAATCATAAAGTTTTTGCAATGCTTAGTTTGTAAAAGATATTTTATGCTTTTTATGCGATGTTTTTTTATCTATGTAAGTATTAAACAAAACTACTGTTTCTTCAATTAAACCAATTAATTAAACTTTCATCACTAGGGAACCATAAACAAACACGCAAAAAAAGATACTTCCTGAAGATCCATTAAAAAGATAAAAGTAACGTAACAATTATTTTGTTTCATACAATCTAATAAAATAACAGATCCCAGTTTACGACCTAAAAGCCTTTTACTGTATTGTTTTTTTACTGAAATTGACTTTTTAAGTTCTGTCTTGGTACTCTTAGGAAATGAGGCATGCTATGTTATTTGTAATACCTGCTGTGTTTACCCTAGGTATACCTTAAAAAAAATTAAAATATAAATTATTGTTACACATAAAATACTTATTTAAATACTGTACCTTATTTCATTTCATCCTCACTTCGCTTACCCATTAATGAGATCTAGATACATCTACTTGTTCTCCATACATTTATTGAGACTAGCCAGTTTAATTTCTGTCCCTGGAAAAGGCATCTCGAGTTTCTGCTCCTAAATATCCTAAACATTTTGCCCGTTCTTTGTACTTATGTGACGCGTACGAAAAAGGGGTTTTCCATCAGTGGAAGAAATTGAAAATTCTTGGGCAAGGGTAGGAATATTTTATTCCGTCATCTATTTATTACCATAAACTTATTCAGAGAAAGGCTCTCCCGGGACTCGAGACATATTGCTGTCCTAGTTAAACATTTTATGGGATTGTTTATTTACTTATGTACTGACTTTGCTATGCCGTTTTACTTTTTATTGCTTAACCTGTTTTAATGAAATATCTTTATTTTAGAATAAAAATCAGAACCAACTGCAACTTCAAATTAAATCGTCCCACGGGAAATTAAGTTGCAGCGGGTGAAACCGCTAACGGGGCGCTATAGTACGGTCATTCGAATAGGCCATATTGACAGCTGTCAAAGCCATACTAGGAAATATGTAAACAAAGCAATATAGACCTTATGTCATAATAACATTAACATGATTTTGACAGCTGTCAAATACGACCTATTCGAATGACCGTACTATAGTAATTAATAAGCTGTAGGGTTGGCTGTAGGTATAAACTTTCCAACAAAAAACAAATTGGTCTAGACTTCAACTCCAGACATGAGACCAAATCTTTAAGTCTTCGAAAACTTAGGTCCTCTCTGTTTAAAAATCTCCTAAAAATTATAACGGATGTACTTATTTTGTACAAGTACCTACTTATTAGTACTAGACTAGTTCATTGGTAAACTTTCGTACTTATATTTTGGGACAGTAATAAATAACACTGAGTAACACTGAGGAAATAACAAAAACATATTTACTGCCTCACTGTTCCATCTAGCGGTGGCCTTCGTTTCTAACGCGAGGTGCGAGGGTGTGAAATCCACCGCGCACCTCCGCGAAGCTAGCGTTCGACAAAGTTATCACTGCGCCTGGTAGATGGCGCTGATATGAATTTTCCTCAGCATTTTCCGATAGAGAAGAAAGTTGGAATAAGGGTGTTTTGTAAAGGTTTTGTTTCGTTTGGTTTCAGGTGACGGCTTCAAGCTGGCATCGTCGGGCTCAGGCAGCCCGGCGCCGCCGCCGGTGCAGTGGCGCGTGCGGAGAAAGCCAGGTAATTACAACCTAGTCAAAGAATAACACCTAGGGATCGCGCCATCAAATACTCCATCTTGTCCATGTAGCAAAGCAATCTTACTTGGCAAAAGGCAATGGGCGATAGTTGGAGGAACTATCTTCGGGATTAATTTAGCGCCAAGTAAACGGGCCTCTTCTTACCCCTTACGTAGCGCGGGTTGTAGTTGTAGTACCTTGGTATTTATAGATAAATAGTTTAGAACTGGACTATGACTGACTCGTACTGGTTTTGAAAGTACCTACAATAGTTAAACCTACTTACTCTTAGAGTCCCTAAGTCGTTTTGAGCATTTTGCAAAGCATTTTCTACGCCGGCGTCTGCACGTATCGCCCCGCGCCGTACTGTCAAAAGTAAGCAGTTGTTCCATAGATAGATAACTAATTCAAATGTATGAGAAGCAATAGAGGTTCAATAGTGTTTTTACTGGCGTTTTGCTACTGATGGACAGTGAGGTTGTATTCTTACTACTGCTACCCGTTCTAACTGTTTAAGCGCACTATAGCTTGCTCATACTCTAAGAGAAGAAACCATTAATAAAACCATTAATACACATATGACCATTTGACCATACAATATTACACAAATACGAACGTTTGTATGCGTGCCAACGTAAGATCACGTAGTTTAGACGTACATAAAACCAGAATACAAGATGTAATATCCCTGTAACGTAAAGCTTTAGCCCATTGCCCTGCTTCAGCACTTAGTTTAGTGTCCCATATGATATGTAGCGTGAAAGACTTTATCCTTACGGTTGGTTATTTGTCTTCGTGTTCCTTCATAATTGTAGAGATACATAGAACAAAATGTTTCTTTCAATAGTCGTAAAGTAAACGTAAATATAATAATTCTGAATTTTAAGTACAATTCTATTTACGTTTACTTTACATGGCACAAACATTTTATTTTCCAATAGTATATACGTGCTTACTTACATATGGAGGGCCGGTCGTGAACTATATGAATCGAAAAGCGTATACTCGCGTGCACTTAAAAAAAGCTCATAAGAGCTGCTCTTTCTGTGAATCGACCCTTATGTAACCTATCACTAAGTTACACCATTGTACTTATTTTATTTTTGTCAGCCCACTCTTGAATCTTAAATTATGGCTTGTATCAATACTTTTCTTGTAATATAATAAATTCTTTCTTGAAAGTGTGCCTCTAAATCATGATAGATAATTTATTCAATACCTATATTTTGGTATATCGTTTCCAAATGTCTACCTGCAATATACCTACTCACCCAATTCTCTCTGACAGCCTACATCCGGCCTACACTGGGGTTTCGCCCGCCACCCCTCACCAACATACGAGGCTACGACTCTCCACCACGCACCAACACCGGTTCGTACATACGCCAAAGTCATTAGACTTTAGGTCTAGTTTGTGATTGCTACCCGACCAAGCCAACTAGACGACTGTGGATCGTGGCATCAGACCCGGTTCTTTATCTTACTCAACAGTCCATTGTTGGACATGGGCCTCCCCCTTTTTGTGGGATATTGTCATATTTACTCATTACATTACGCTTGTTACGCGGATTTGCGTGCGCTGTGCGAAATCTTGCATTTACAGGTAACTCTACTGCCCATTTCTTGGATGAAATTATCCCTTAGTAGCTGTTTACGACATTCACGGGTAGAATAGGGGTGATGCTATTCTAAGCCGGCATCACAAGGCATGTGAGGACTTGGATACAACATTCCTCTTGTTGGCTTGGTGGGTAAACTTTTAATATTTTAGACTGTCCGCATTGTCTACCGCTAGTCTACCGTTTTCTTAATGGCTGTTTTTGGCACCTTTCGGCTTCAAAATGCTGTAAAAATTCGCTTGCCCCTAATGCACTTCTAAAAGGTTTCTATTTTTAAGCCACTTTCTTACTTACATTCTTTCTACGACTTTTCTGCTTGTCAAAATATTTAGTAGAACTAGAAAAATGCCGACTTTCACAGTTTCTTTTCCAAACTTACTATTTTCTTTGACCTGCAGCTGTTTTATTACTTTTTCTGTGAGATCAATATATTAGAGGCTCTGCCGAGGTAAAAGTATCTAAATAAATGTCAGATTTGTCGCTTCTTTAATCCAATTTAATACTAATCTAGACACACGGCAGTGTGTCCGCCAAGTTCGAGCGACACACCGGCCGTGGGTTATATTACACGAACCATTTCGGGCCAAGTTCGACCCACCTATAACTCAAAATCTATTTTATCTACGCATATGAAATTTCTAGTATCTGTTGAGATCTACTTACTCATCTAAAATACAAAATTTCATTAATGTACCTATTGTAGGTCTTGAGATATTGACGTCAGAAAATCGCTATTTTTACTATACACTCACTGACTGACTGACTCACTCACTCATCAAAACCTAGACCACTTCCAGTGGTCATTGACTTGAAATTTGGCATAGGGTAGGTCTTTAGGTCAAGGTAAAGGAAAAATCTGAAAATGGCCAAGTGTGAGTCGGTTTTAAAAATAATGAAGGTGTAAATTCATACCCTAAGGAACTAATACAAAAAATTATCTATATCTTCCAATGGTCGTACCGACCTAAAATTGCAACCGACCGAAAACCTTACAAAAATAAATGAAATCCCACCCAAAACATAAATGTGAAAGGCTGCCAAGTTCGACAATATTGGAATGCTTCGCCTATAAAAGAAGTGAGATCTAAATAAGTACCAAGTTCCATACACAGACCTCAGTTAAAAATAGTTACAGGAATGCACACTTGATTTTCCGCAGTTTGGAAAGTAGATTCTGAATAAATATCATATTAATACCTAAAATTCTAATACTTACAAAAACGCAAACCTGTTTTTTCAGCAGTTTCCTTTCCTACTTTTTAATGATATAACTTGGCAAGTATGTCTAAAAAATATTTTGGTTGATGTAAGTAGTAAGTAGAGTAGACGTTAAAACTTTTCTACTACTTTTTACGAACTTCTTCTTCTTATCGTATCAATGTTATTTTCCCAAGTTAATTTGTACAAGAAGTCATCAAACCAGTAACTGCCAGTGCTTGGCTACAGCTACCGCTGCTGGGTTTGCCGCATTGAGGTCCTCCTGTGTGCAGGTAATTGGGAGGCTTGGGCAAACAAGCAGGTGGGACATCGTCTGTATGTCCCCGCAGACACATTTGTCGTCGCTTGAAAATCCCCATTTTGTTTTACGAACTTATTATTAAACTTACTTTTAACCTAAAAGATATAATATATCTAATTTCACCGAATTCAGTTGCTGGAATTTCGATTTGTATGAAATATGACGTCTATGGTGAAGGAAAATCTTTGATGTCATATTTATAAGATTTCGGAATTCCAAGAAATTATGAATTGCGTTATTAAGTTCGTATTTATTTAATTTTAATCTTGCGTATAGCTAGTTTTGTAAAAAAATCGCGTTAGTTGTCATAATAATATAGCGTACTATCTAAAATCTTGCGACGGTATTATACGTAAACGTACAAATCTGTTTCATCACTAATCAAGCAAAATTCATAAAACTATTCTTAAGTAGGTACATGTACATATACAGCAGACCTAAACCTAGACCTTGTACCTTATGCTAAAATAATTGACTAAATAAAATTGACCTTAAATTGAATAATGCGAGATACTAGAGTCTTGTTATTTTCTAAGTTTTATCTGAGAGTCCACCGACCCTAGCACTGTTAGTGACGTAGGTTGCCTTAGTTTTTGCGTCACTATACCCACGAAATGTTCACATGGCTACCTGTTTACTTGGGTTTTTTCAGGAGTTCGTAGAAAGGGTTCTTTAACTTCGCTCGTTTTGCATGCCATTTTGTTAGGATATGGCCTCGAGAAATGTGAGAAATTCAAGGAAATTGCAAAAGCAAAGCCTATTTTTGACACTTTGTAAAGAAAAAGAGTTACGAGTATACTGCCGGTATTTCATTATTATTATTTACCTACACGGTACCAGGGTAAAGTAAATCGTCATCCCAAGTTTTTTTTCTAAGCCGAATATATATGTAGCACAAAATTACATTGATGTGGTGTGTAGGTATTTACGTTAAAGTTTCTATATAGAAATAAGCTGTACTTCTGTTTTGTCGTAAATATTTTTTATTTTTTTCGCCTTTTCTGAACAGTTTTCGTGTGCAATAAATTGAAAAATAAATAAATAGTTTTCTGGGACATCCAGTAGGTAGACACTGGTATCTACATTGATGTCTGGACAGGTTTCAAGACCATTCTCGTATTATTAAAGCCGTGTAACTACGTAAACATTAACACTATTGGGAACCATATTTTAGCCACGAACAACCTTAGTAATTCCTCCTAAGGCCTGCAGTTCTATATGTAGAGTAAATTAAGCCTCCCTAACCGGTGGCAGCCATGACACTTTAATTTAGCACGGCATCTCTTTAATTGTTTCACTCCAAATATATAGTCTACGTAAATTCTGTAATCCTTGCCTGGAGGTGACTCTTAAGGCTCACTTGCTAGTACACTGCCGGTTCCTATAAAGTAGTTTTTGTTTTGTTGTTATGCTTCGGGAACTTTCATATTTTAACATAGCGTAGTGTAGGTAGACCACATGAGATATTGAGATGTAGTCAGCAATCTAAGGATCTCAGCCAAGCAGTTCAAAAATATGGAATGTGTATCTGTAATTCTGCATCTGATATAATACCTACCAAAATCTAGATAGTTGCAAGACTTTTCCAAAAAGATTGAGCGCTTTTTCTACGAGCTGATTAAACATAAGGTCTATTTTAGTATGGGATTGACAGCCGTCAAATATGGCCTATTCAATCGGGCCGTACTACGCTACGCTTACCTATAGGTTGAAAGGCAATGGGTATAAAAGCTACAAAGTGTTTCGCCTGCTACAAATGAAGAACCTGGTTGAAGGACACGGCCTTGGACGCTTTCACATTTCAACATAATTTACTAAAACCTTCACAGTCTAATGAAAATTCTTCCACGTATTCTTTAATATAAATAGACTTTAAAATACCGTAGGAAATAGTTAGTCGCTATAGTAACTGTCTTTTCTTCCTTTGTGGCGTAGTTAGGCTAACATCGCCTCATTTCTGTATTATATTGGTGTCGTAAAAACCGACACAGTAAGGCCGTTCAAATAGAACTTATTTGACAGCTGTCAAAAATCACGTTAATGAATAAGGTCTATTTTTCTTTTTTAAACCTTCTTGTGTCTTTAATTTTCCCGAAAGCAGATAATACATGCGAATATCCTTATAACGCGAAAACAAATCATTTGTTATCTTAACTAATGGCAAAGGGGTAACGATTATCACTAATAATAAGGAGATCTCGGGAGAAATGCTTAAGAAAATACAGGATGTCCGGGGGATCGATGTATGATTAGTTAGCTATTCTGAATCATTTGAATTAAATTTGTTACAGTCAGTACTAAGTCATCCAGTTTTTTAGATATGGTACTTGAAGATAAACCCTTTTCAACTAAAAAAGTAATAAAATTGAAAATAAATTCTGATTAGCTTTTGGGTTGTTTTATTGAGGTCAATTATTGCATTAAAATATAAGGTAAGAAAAACAAAATAAATTAATAAGTTCGGTTCAAATTTTTAATTTTATGTTTGTTTTAGTTGAAATGGGGTTGAAAATGTATTGGAATTTTTAATGCACTCACAGCGCAATATTATTCTCATAAATTGAAAGTGAGAAAATTGAAAAATTCACTAGCGACCGTCGGGACTTGAACCCGGGACTGTGGATCTCTCTATAGCTCTAGACCGGTGGAACGGCAATCCAGAGTCCCGGGTTCATGTCCCGGCGGTCACTAGTGAATTTTTCAATTTTCTCATTTAAGGGGTTGAAGTTGTGTGTTTTTTTTTTAAATTGGCCATATCTAAAATAACTATACGACTTAGGCACTATACTTAATTAAGTTCAAATTATTCAGAAAACCCAACAAATCAACCCTTAAAATGCCTACATCAATTCGGCGGACACCCTGTATGTCTTACAAGAAATTGGGGCAAACGGAAGATGATGAATTAAGAGAGATTACTGCAAGCGCTCGCATTTCCCCGGAACAAAACACTACCCCTCTTTTGTTTTTGTAGCGTGGGTAAAAATAGTTCGCGTCTCGCTCGGCTATTTTAAGCTTTAACGGAAACTGAATTTTTATGACAAAATAGAGGGTAAGTATACAGAAGGTTCACTCGACCCTATTTAGGATTTTCGCGACTGTCAATTGTTACATAGACATTTGTGGCAACCACTTTCTTATTTACCTTAAGTTCCCCTCTGATTCAAGTTGAAGCCACTAAGCGTAAAAATCGTCGCTAGTACCGAGTGAGCCATCTTTATAGGTGCCGTTTATATAAGGTCCTATTAAATTCACTGCAAATATTTTAAGGGCCTGCATACTACATATTTACATGTACAAGAAAAACATCTAAGGCATTTAAAAAAAATCGACTCGCTAGATTTTTTTTTTCTATTTCAAACAAACTTTTTAATTAATTACGAGAACGCCCTTTGACTGACCCGACTGACGTTCCGCCACGTACACAGGATTCACTTACACCTTACACGGCACGCACACTAACAACCAACCAATTACAGCACCTTATTTTGGCGCGTAAATTAAACGCGATTAGTGGTGTTTCTAGGACAAACAGGGTGCACTTTTTTTGTTTTTTTTTTTTTTTTTAGTTAAATGCAATTTTATTGAAAACTAGCGTGTAGATTTTTTTAAGAATTTGCCTTGTACGTGCTTATTTTTTATTTGATCTGCCCCTAAAATATTTGCAGTGAATTTAATAGGACCTTATATATTCTTATGGCGCCGTCTCCCTAATTTGTGCTTTTATACACATTTTTTTGACATTTTGACACATAAGGGTCCAATCTTGAAGGCTGATGATCAGCTGCTGATGTCATATTAATATTAGGACTAGGAACGAATGTAACTACATACAATAAATTTGACAGAAAAATATGTCCGAAAACTGTTTGACAGAAAAGTATGTTCCAAGTTTTTTTTGTTAATAACTTTTTATGAATAGTCCAAATAGTTATACCAAAATATTTAGGTACCTATATTTAAGACAAAGTTCAGAAATCAAGTAAGTAGGTATTAAAGGTGTATAATAAATACAGGGTGAAATGAAATAAACAAAATTAGGAAAAGCGCGGGTAGCCTCGGTTTATTTGCGCAATTTACGACATTGCTGAAATAAATCACGCACAAATTAATGTTGCTTCACCTGGCGAGGGCGCTGAATTTGCCATAAGAAGTAGCACATCAAGTCACCCGTTTAGTGACTCACTTTATATTGGTTATTCATTATAAACTCTGTGAAGAACCAGCGTCAGTTGATCACTTGGATGTGGCTTGAGGTCCTAATGTACCTACTCTTCAATGCGGCTTTTTCTTTGACGGCTATTAAAAAGTACCTAGTACCTACTTATTGTTTATTAAAATCATCGCTAGGTGACCCTTGCGAGTGCCTAGTAATAGTAATTGAATTGGGTAGTCTATGATTTTTAAAAATACATTTCCTAACTATCAATTTGATTTTCATGCATGAACTAAATAATCGTTGTAAAAAAAGGTCAGTGCAAATCATTAAGCGCCATCTATCGATGATTTTACTAAGTTAATAAAAGTAAGTTTAATAGCTGTCAGAAAAGGCCTCATTGTAGCTCATAAAAATTCACTCGTTCCAGCGACATCTTCTACCACTTGTTTCTTCAAATCGAATACCTAGGTGTTATGAACCTTTGACACTTGATTAGAGACACCGAACTTATAGTTCGCTGCATTCGCCGCCGTATGTCAGTCACGTGCTCCCTTTCTCACTTGAGTTACAATTGTCATACGGCAGCGAATGGAGCGGTTGGCTACTATAATCTTTTTGCGTATTAACTTTCCCATCACAAGACAAACATCTTATTTAGTTTTCTTATTAGGTAATAGGTAATCATTGTAGGTACTTAATTTAATCTTAATATAGGTTGGGAGGCTGTCGATTTTAATTTGATTCAATAAATTGTAAAGCCATACCACTCTAACTATTAGTTGAGCTAAAACTGAAATTTATATAAAGCTTAAAATCATATTTAAGCTTGAAGTGTTCGTTCTCTTGAGAAATTTCCTTTATATAAATAATATTTTGTTCAGAGACAAAGCCACGGAACTTGAGATTTTGTTATTAAAAAGCTTTGGCGCCGCAAGATTTTCATCGCCTAGCTAGTAACAGTAGAAGTTTGTCGCAAACAAAGACTACAACACATAGGATAGGACAATGTTAGGTAATAGGTGTAAACGATTGTCTAATGTTTGAAAAATAAGCTTTTTACAAGAGATTTACCAAAAATCATAGTTTTCGAACGTACCCTGCTGAGGCAGTCGAAAAAAAAATATCCAATTTCAACGTTGAGAAACTTTTTAGACATTTTGGAACAAAAATGCAACTTCTGTGTAAGTATATTCAGTTAAGTCATCTTAGTTTTGTGTGAGTATAATTTTCCACAATTGCTCTAAGCTATCAGCGTAATGTGTTCATAATAATTTACGTTTATGAAATTGCTAGGTATATGAAGAGGACGAACGTGCGTTTCTATATTACTTGCCGAAACTAGTCGCGACTGAATTAGATACAGTTTTCGTAGCAGGTATCTATTCCAAACATTAGCCTAAAATATCAATCCTACCTGGGCTGTTTTCATCCACAGAAGTTAAGGCTATCATAGCAAACAAAATCAGTGCGATCATAAATGACAGCTAAATCTTACTTTATGGCCTGGATCTTCGCATCTGCCAGCTACAATGTTGCGTAGATAAGCCGCGTCTACAGATACCAAGTCTTTGGAAGTAAATTATTTTCCTTTAGACGTTTCGCGCAGTTGGTTAAGCTCATAATTACTTGTTGGAGGAAATTGTTCCGCTGACTAGATTGAGGGTCTTGAGAGATTGCTTGTCCCATAAATTGTTTAAAACTGCGAAACGAAAATCTTATTTTTATAATTAATTAGCTTCTGTATTCTATAGGCTCTTCTTCTGTGCTCTTGCTACAATTTCTTTTGGGTGATTTATACGAGTATGCTTAATAATAGCGGCCATTCGCTGCCACTCAATTTCCCGCAAGAAAAAGACGTGTTCTAAACATGTGTTATACATATTTATCTTCCTATTGAATCACTCTTTGCATTACAAAAAACTGCATCAAAATCCGTTGCGTCATAGTATAAGGAAAGGGTTGCGTGGTTTAGAAGGAGTTAGCGAATTCCTTGATAGACAGAGCAAAAAGCGACTTGTTTTATTTTTAACCTGTGTATTTATTGATTAGTTTATTGTAGGTACCTACATGGGGATACGTAGGTACGTACTGCTACAACAGGTGGTTTATTATGTACCTACTTCATACTCCAGGGTTCGGCGGGCCATACGTCGACTTGGCGTCCCACGCTATTGAATAAGATTATCAACCTCCGAAAACAATCCGAAATAGCTGCACAATATCAAATTAACTAATAGTAAAGTTCCGAAGCTAAAGTGTGTACGGTTCCCCACAACGTTGATTAATAGTTAAATTTAAACCAGTTAGGTACAGCCATTAGACCGAACTCAACCAAAATTGGTTGGAAATTGTTCACTAACTATGATTTAAGATGAATATGTGTTTTAAGAGCATAATTAAAATAAGCAGTTTGTTGCGTTTTGAAAATTGAAAAATAATTAAATGGGCAATCGGCATTATACAACTCATTCGTAATCTATTTTGCAAATGAATATTGTTTTAATTAAGATGACTTAACGACCTTTCAATCTTTTGCGACAATGACGTTGCATAAATATAAAGAAAATAGATAGTCATACAATATACACGTAAGAGTAATACAAAATTCGTACGTACTAAGGTACGTACCTACTGGAAAGCGATAATATTTGGTTTATGGCTTGGTAACACGTGACTTTTAATTTTCATCAATACATAGTATAAAGTCCCTTCCCGTGTCTGTATGTATGTTTCCTTATATCTTTAAAACCCCTCAACGGATTTTGATGCGGTTTTTTTTAGTATATAGAGTAAGTTAAGGGGCAGGTTTTTAAATATTCTTTACCTCAAATTTTAACCCCAAAGGTAAAAAAGCAAAGTTTGTATGGGAAATCTTTATTTTAATATGCGATCTGTTTCAAAATTTGCGATTACATCAAAAAGCTAAAAAAAGGAAATACGTGTTTCAGGAATTTTCGATTTTTAACCCCTAAATGGGTAAAAAATGGGTTAAAAGTTTGTATAGAAAATCATTATTTTTAAATGCGATTTGTTTCAAAATTTGTGATTAGATCAAAAAGCTAAAATAATTAAACACGTGTTTCAGGTATTTACGATTTTTAACCCCTAAAGGGGTAAAAAGGGGGTTTAAAGTTTGTATGGAAAATCTGTATTTTAATATGCGATCTGTTTCAAAATTTGCGATTACATAAAAAAAGGAAATACGTGTTTCAGGGATTTTAGTTTTTCGGCCCCTAAAGGGGTATGAGATAGGTTGCAGCGGGTGAAACCGCTGACGGGCAGCTAGTATTATGTAAAGCAAAAGGTATGAAACTGCTGGCCCCATAGGTAGTAAAACTTGTTCATGTAGATGCCTGAATTCACCAAATTTGAATAAATGTACTCTTACCTGAAACTCATCATATAACTTGATAGTAGTCGAAATAGGGAAGGCCCGCTACCTCTGTCTAGAATAGACCAGAGAGACCGTTGCAGTAAAGAAACAGGGGTCACAGTTTTCCTATTTTCTAAATCCTGAAAGCTAGCTCACTCCCAATTCCCTGTTACGATACGTAACCTGCTTTGTGCCGGGAACGTGAGATCAACTTATCCGATTGGATTACGTGTAGCTGCATCTTCGACTTTAAGACCGCTATAAAGGAATTTCCGAAAATTGCCTTTATAAACATGAGAGTTTCTCGTAAACAGTTAAGTAAAAAGAAAATATTACTTATACATCTAGTCAGACATATCTTTATCTAAAAAATTATCAACAAAAATATTAACATTTCAGTGGCTAACATAGAATAAAGAAGGGAAATCTAAGACAACAAACTCAAAATTTGAAAAAGGGCTCAAATCAAGCGCGAGTTTTGAAGTTTTGGTATACTGTATCAAAATGTTGATTTTACAAACAAATAGAGAATATCTTTAAAAACATATTACCAATGTACGTTTTTCAATTTCATTCATAAATTTAGCTTAACATTACGTTTTCGCTGCCGTATCTTGACTGAACATCTTGCATTTTTAATGGCTCCTGTATGAAAAACTATCCATAGTACAACTTCAGAAAAAAAACATATGTTATGAGAAGATGTATTTAATCAAATGGTAAAATAATAATTATTTATTTATTTTGTAAATTATTCTAAAATATCAAAAATCCTATATAATTGGTGCAACGACAGTCAGAGATTTAGTAGCGCTTGTGCGCTTGTCGAGGTCGGGTCTATGTCACTCGTGCTTTTCCCGCCACGCGAAAATGACAACAGCTGACGTGACGTTGACCCCTGGGTATTTTTTGAAATATAGGGAAATTCTTCAATCATTCTGTAATTTATAATATAGTGTCAGGGGTACTCATCTCAGTTCCTGGATCGAAAGCTGAGATGTGGTATACGGGTACGCGACCCCGGCCTCCCGAGCTTCTACTGTCTTTGACTACCTTCCGGGCAGTAGTATCCTACTACCTGTATTCCTGTCCCAATCTCACCACATTCCTTCCCACTCCTATTCCTACTTTCCTATCTCTCCTAGATCCAACAAAAGCAGCTCCTCCTGCTTAACAAACAAAGTCTGTTTCGGCGAGAATGGCAACCCAATGCAGATAGTGCGAACGGGCTTGGCGGACTCGGCGATTCAGCAAGGCAATGTGGATGGCCTAGGGCGACGGTAGAGGGCGCGTGTAGTTACTGTCGGCCAGACACAGCATCCGACCTTTCCTTCAGTTGTAACGGTTCTCCGTTCCACTGAACTGGGGAGGGGAAGGAAAAAAGCAGCTCCCTCCTGCTTAACAAACAAAGTCTGTTTCGAGAATGGCAACCAATGCAGATAGTGCGAATGGGCTTGGCGGACTCGGCGATTCAGCGAGGCAATGTGGATGGCCTAGGGCGACGGTAGAGGCGCGGGTTAGCATGTCGGCCAGACACTGCATCCGACCTCTCCTTCAGTCGTAGCGGTTCTCCGTTCCACTGAACCGGGGAGGGGAAGGACTAAGTGTGTGCGCTTGCGTTTGCGCGAACGTCTGCGCACCCTAATATATCCTGCGCAACTGACCGCTTCCGAATGATGGACTCCGATGACGCTAAGTCCTGCGGCGATGGGTGAAGAGAGAGGTTCAGCGTGGTGCAAGCTGGGCTTTGTCTGATTCCTGCACGCAGGCGGTCCCAGGGGTGTGAGTACACGCCGTGGTCGCTTTTGCATTGAAAATCGGGACGACAATGCGAATTCGGCAGCACCTGGGATGACAAGAGCAGCCCCATTTAGGAAGCACTGCTCTCCTCGCTCAGTCGAGGGGGCGAAAAGGTGCCCTAAACAAATGCTCGTCCCTTCCTGGAAGGTGGTAGTAACCACGGCTGCCATCGCATCACTTAACACGTGGTCGACGCAACAAAATAAAATAACCCACCATCTATAATGACATTTGGCGCATGGAACGTGAGAACGCTCATTGATAGAGATGGCAACGCCTGTCCTGAACGTAAAACCGCTATAGTAGCTCGGGAACTTCATCGCTATAACGTGGATGTGGCTGCACTCAGCGAAACACATCTTGCCGATGAAGGAGAACTAGTGGAAGATGGAGGGGGATACACTTTCTTCTGGAAAGGTACATCCGTGTCTGAACCTCGACGTTCAGGGTAGGATTTGCCATCAAAAATCATTTAGTAAAGCGACTTGAAGAATGTCCTGTCACATCTCGGACCGCGTTACCACACTGCGCCTTCACTTGGACAAAGACAACTACCTTAATGTTATCAGTGTCTATGCTCCAACGCTAGACAAGTCTGATGACATTAAGGACAAATTCTATGAGGAACTATCTCAATGCCTTGACAGCATTAACGCCAGAGAGCAGATACTATTGCTGGGCGATTTCAATGCTAGAGTTGGTCGGGACTATGAGGCTTGGCCTGGAGTTCTGGGCGACACGGAGTCGGCAACATGAACAGCAATGGTCAGTTGCTACTCAGTCTCTGTGCTCAATACAATCTAGCGATATCGAACACTATGTTCAGACTTGCCGCCACAAGACGACGTGGATGCACCCGCGATCCAAACACTGGCATTTGATCGATTATGCTATTATGCGGCAAAGAGACATCAGTCAAGTCCAAGTCACCATCATGCGCGGTGCTCACTGCTGGACTGACCACCGACTTTATTGTCACAAAACTGCGACTTCGCCTTCGTCGACCTCGTAGATCCATGATAAAAAGCCTGCGTCTTTTGAACGTGGATAGCTGCAAGATCGCGAGATGAGAGAAAAGTATGCTGAAACCTTAACTGAAAATCTGTTGCCAACAAATGAGACAGTTGATGTCAATGCTGCTTGGCGAGATTTGTCATGTCATCTTATAGAAGCCGCTACCGCTACTTTAGGTAAAAAGACCGGCGTAGTGAAGATTGGTTCGATGACAATGACGAAGTTCTCAGGGCAGCATTCGACAAACATCGAGAGCTCCGCGACAGCATCATCGAGAGGTGGAAGTGTAGCGGCAGTCAAAGAAAGTGACCAAGAATTACGTAGGCTGTCTCGGCAAAAAAAGACAAGTGGTGGCAGGAAAAAGCTTGTCAGATGCAGGCTTGCCGATACAAACCAGCTTGGGGAGTTCTACTGCGAGGTGCGTAACCGACAGGTACGCCCCATAGAGCAAAAGTGCCTCTGAGGTCTCTGGATGGCTCGCAACTCTTGACCAGCAAAGAGGATGTGCTCAAACGGTGGGCTGAACATTTTAACGATCTGCTTAACGTAGATCGATCAACCTGCATCACATCAGTTTATTACCTCAACTCCCCTAGCCACCGAGCTGGACGAGCCCTGTCGTGATGATAGGTTGTTACTGCCATCAGACAGCAGCATAATAAACGGGCGGTTGGCATTGACCTTATACCAGGCGAAATACTTAAATATGGCGGTGCGGAGCTGCACTCGATGGTATGGAAACTTTTGTTCGAATGTGGGAGGAGGAGCGAGTCCGGACGATTTAAAGTGTCTCGCATTAGTGCCCTCTACAAGAACAAAGGTGACCGTTCTGACTGCAACTCGTACCGCGGTATTTCGTTATTATCGGTCCCCGGAAAGGCCTTTGCAAGAGTCCTATTAAACCGCTTGAAGGACTTATCAGAAAAGATTCTGCCCGAAACCCAGTTTGGCTTCCGACCTGACCGAGGCACATGTGAAGCTATTTTCTCGGTACGTCAACTGCAGGAAAAAGCAGAGAACAAGGTCGTCAGTTGTACCTCTGCTTTGTTGACCTGAGAAAGCGTTCGACAGTGTGCCTCGTGAGGCTCTCTGGATGGTGCGCTAGGAAACTGGGGTGCACGGAGAAGTTTGTGCGCCTCCTGAGACTCCTGCATGACGATATGCAGTGCTGCGCTCTGCAGACGAACAGTCTGATTTTTTCCCGTCACCTGTGGGGTGAAACAAGGGTGCGTTCTAGCGCCCACACTGTTCGCCTTATACTTTGCGGTCCCTAAATACTGTCTCCGAAGGAGTCCGCATCCGCTTCCGCACTGATGGCAGTCTTTTCAATTTGGCTAGACTTAAGGCGCGCACCAAAGTCTCGCATGCACTTATTACTGAAATTATGTATGCCGATGACTTGTGCTTTCTTGCAGAATCACCAGAAGGCCTATTAACAACTGATGACCGTTTTTCACCAAGCATGCAAATTCGGCCTTAAGATTAGTGTCAAAAAGACGGAAGTGATGTCCTGATGTCGTGAGACACTGACAATTGTTGGTGAAGATATGTTGAAACAGGTTGACAAGTTTCGATATCTGGAACACTATTAGCTAAGTGTGACCTTGATGCGGAGATCAATAGCAGAATCAGTGCTGCAGCTGCAGCATTTGAAGTTACGTTCCAAGGTTTTCTGCTCGCACGACCTTAAACCAGCCACAAAATATCTGTATATATGGCGATTGTGCTGCCAAACCTTCTGTACTCTTCCGAGACCTGGTGTGTATCGTCACCACATACGCACTTTGGATCGATTCCACTCAAATGCCTTCGCGCCATCATGAAGATCAGATGGTCCGACCGAGTGCGAAACACCAGTTCTAAGACGAGCGTTGGTGGCATTGAAGCTCACTAATGCGTCGACAGCGGTGGTGCGGTCACGTATCCCGGATGGCGGATGAGCGAGTGGCGAAGCGCATCTTCTATTCTGAGCTAGAGGAGGCAAGCGAAAGCATGGCGGTCAACTCTCCGTTTAAAGATGTTCAGAAGAGACATAAGGAAAGTAGATGCAATATTCGAACCCTCTCAATTTGAGGTTTTGGCAGCACAACGCCGTAATATGGTCTTGTAAAGAGGCGAATCCGCGACTTCGAGGAGCAGCGTAAAGCAGACCTTGACGCTAA